>CM061053.1:43533651-43601582 GCA_030762865.1 Paraleonurus japonicus | reverse complement strand
CTTGAGAAATGGGTTCCTAATTTTAACCCTTATAGAGTAAATTCTTCAATTGCTCAAGTCCAGTACGTGTTTTTGAGCTTCCAATTGAATATTGGAGACCTGATGTTTTTGGTGCCATAGGCCGCTTTAGGGACTCTTATTAGAGTAGATGAACGGACTGTTTGAAGGAATTGTGCCACCACGTTAGGTTGTTGGTTGAGATTGACATGAAAGTACCCCTACAAGATAAAATAATGATTGAACGTCCGGGTCTTTGTTCTTTTGCTTATTTTCAATATGAACGATTGCCGGAATTTTGTAAGCATTGTGGGATAGTAGGTCATTCGATGAGTCGGTGCAGGAGTTATATGGATGGGGTTAAGGGGCGGGATACTCCAAGATCGCAGGATGGCAGGCAAGGGGTGTCGAAGGACGGACAGTGTTAAGGGTGGTTTTCCACAAGCCGATGATGGAAAGTCTAGTAAGGGGGATGATTTTTCCGTGGACATTTCTAATTCTTTTGATACGCTTGTGAATGATAATGAGGTTTCGGAGGGGTCGAATAGGGATATGCTTCAGATTGAGTTATACAATCCTAGGCAGTTGATGTGGTTGGAACATTAGGGGTTCCCCTAAAGTCGATACTTAAGCGAAGGCAAAATTGGTTGACGAGGCTGTTATGGATGATGAGGCGGAGGATGGCGATCCGGTTGGCGGGAATGATCGGTTTGCGCAGGCAGATCGGTGGTGGAGGCTCGGGCTGCTGCTTCGGCTTCCTCTCGGGGTGATTTTAGTTCGGGTTCAAGTCTGGTGGAGGCCATTCAGGAAGTGGCAGCGGTGGCCACTCAAAAATTTTCGGTGGTTTCGGATGGTTCGGAGGCTTCCGTGGTCATGGGGAGGCTAGCAAGAAATAAGGCCAATTCGTCAAAACACCCGCCAAAGCACGGGTCTTCGCGTCCACCTTAATGAGTATCCTTTTTGGAATGTTCAAGGCATTGGCAATAAGTCTTCAAGCTTTTGCTTAAAGATTATTGTCGACGTCTTGATCCTATTTGGGTTGCTCTTTTTGAACCCAAAGTTTTATTGCAGTCTATTTCTTGTAAATTTTGGGATAAATTGGATCTTGTTTTCCTTGCACATAATGATCGCCCTCCCCTTCGGCCGAATATATGGGTATTTTGTAAAAGGGGTTTTTGCAATTGTTCTTCGGTGGTGTTTTCTTCTTCTCAACTTGTGGTTGTGAAAACGGTTTTGCATAATATGGAGTTATATTTTGGGTTTATTCATGCTGCCAATGACTATAGGATTCGTAGATGTTTATGGAATGATATTGCTAGTTTAGGCTTATCTTGTTTATGCCTTTGTGGGGATTTTAATGCGGTGGTTGGGGATCATGAAAGGGTGGGTTATACGGCTGCTAGTGTTACATCAATGAATGAGTTTAGTTTTTTTGTAAATAACAATGATTTTATTGATGTTCCTTATGTGGGGTCGGATTTTACTTGGTTTGTTCGTCGTGGTGTTGGGGGTTATATGGCTGCTAGACTTGATAGGGTTCTTGCTAATGTTGGTTTTGTTAATAAGTGGCGGGGTTGCACGGTGGAGGTTCTTCCTCGCTGTTCTTCGGACCATTGTCCTATGAATCTTCGGCTGGACGGGGGCTGGTGTGGTCCCTAAGCATTATTCCTTTCGGTTTCAGCATATGTGGTTAAGCCATGATAGTTTTAGAGACGTGGTTAAGCATTCTTGGCTGCTGCCTCCGAATGGTACGAAGGACCCGCTGAGGTCAAGTTATGTACAAGTTGAAAAGACTTAAAGTTGCTCTTCGGGACTGGAATAAAAATGTTTTTGGGGACATTCATAGACGTGTTTCTACGGCTTTGGCTGAGCTTGCTGCTGTTCAAAAAGAAATTCGGAGGATGGTGATACACGAGATTCGTCGGGTTCGTGAAACGCCTTGCCATGAACGTGTTAATGCTGCCCTTACCCGACAAAATCAGCTTCTTTTCTCAAAAAAGCAGATCCGAGTGGCTGATGGATGGTGATCGAAACTCAGCCTTTTTCCACTTGGCAAATAAATTGATGGCTAAGCCTAAGGATATCTCTTCCCTCTCTATTAATGGTGTCATTGTTAATGAGTCTAGTGTCATTAGATCTCATATTGTGAATTATTACAAGCATTTATTTTCTAGTAATATGGATTCTTCTCCTATGAACTTTGATATGCTTGATGATTTCATTGCTTGTAGGGTGACGCAAGGGCAAAATGACCTTTTAATTGCTGTTCCCTCGGAGGAGGAGATCAGCAAGGCTGTTTTGGGCTTACTCCTACTAGTTCACTGCCGGATGGCTTTGGAGGTATTTTTATCGGCATTGTTGGGATTTTATTTCCCCGGATGTTTGTAGGGCTGTTGGGCATTTTTAGGCATATTTCCCTTCCTTTGGGGCTGAATGAGAGTTCGGTTACTCTTCTTCCCAAAGGGCAGCATCCTGTTTCGATTAAGGATTATCGTCCTATTGTTGTCGGTAATTTCTTGTTTAAAATAATTACTAAAGTCATTGCGACCAGGTTTGGACATGTTCTTGATTTGCTTTGTTCACCCTTTCAATTTGGTTTTATTCCCAATAGAAGCATTCAAACTTGCCTTGCTTTAGCTTCGGAGGCTTTTAATGATATTATGGCTAGTTCTAGGTCTGATGGGATGGTTTTAAAAGTGGATATTACTAAGGCTTTTGACACTCTTTCTTGGGATTTTTAATGTCGGTTTTGCATAAGTTTGGATTTTGTGACCGTTTTCTTGAGATTGTGCAGGCTATTCTTCATTCGGCTAGACTCTCCATTTTGTTAAATGGGAGCCTTCTGAGGTCTTTGGCTGTTCGAGAGGGGTTCGACAAGGAGACCCCTTGTCACCTCTTCTCTTTTGTATTGCAGAGGAGGCGCTTGGTCTTTGGATTAAGTGGAAAATTTCTACAAATGATTTTTCTCGTTCTTAACCACTCCCCTCCCTTTTTATTTTATGCTTTGATGACCTTTTGATTATTGGGGCTGCTTCTATGCGCAACATTCGGTGTTTGGCTGATATTTTGCAGGGCTATGGGGTGCTTTCGGGCGGATCTTTAGTCCGTCGAAGTCTAGCATTTATTTTGGTAGGAAAGTTAGTGTCTCGAAAGCTCGCCATATTAGGTCGCACATTTCCATCCTCTGGGCAGGATGCCTTTTAATTATCTTGGCCTCCCGATCTTCCGTGGATCTCCTCGTCCTTCTTATCTTCGTGCCATTGCGGATAAGGTGATCTCCAAGTTTGGTAAGTGGAAAGGTAATTCCTTATCTCTTGCGGGTAGGGTTTGTTTGGTTCGCTCGGTTATTGAGGGCTCGTTAGTTTATTCTATGATGTTGTATTTGTGGCCTCGTAGTTTGATTAGGAAAGTTGAGTCGGCCATGAGGAATTTTATTTGGACTGGGGATGTTTCAAAAAGGGTTCTTTGAATGTTTCTTGGTCTAAGTGTTGTGCCCCTTTGGATGAGGGGGTCTTGGGATTAGGTCTCTTAGGATTGCTAATCATGCTTATGTTTCTAAGCTTGTTTGGACCATTTTGTCTAATACTACGGCTAGTTCGTTTCTTTATAATAGATTCTTTTCTAAGGCTGCTTTGTTTAGTGATCGTAGAAGGGTTTCTTCTATTAGATCGGGTGTGGTTAGGCATCTCCCTAGGGTTTTGGCCGAGTCTCGTTGGATTGTGGGTAGTGGTGGTAGTGTTAATTTTTGGAATGATAATTGGTTGGGGTTTGTTATTGCGATCGTCTTGATATTCCATATGATGTTCGTAAGAATCTTACTTATACCATTGCTGATTATTATGTTGATGATTGTTGGGTGTTTCATGAGGATTTTGTGTTACATTGTATTGACATTGTTAAGTTGATTGTTTCCATGGATTTTGCTATTAGTGACTCTCGTGTTTGGTGTTATTCAATTTGTAATCTTGCTTCTAAACATGTGTTTCATAGACTCCGGGTCTCTTTCCCTCACCCCAATTGGGGTTGTTGGATTTGGGACAAGGCTGTCCCTCCTTGTCGTTCTACTTTAGTTTGGCGTGCGATTCATGGTAAGCTTCCTACGGCTGATCGTTGGGTCGGTCGTGGGTTCTTTGGTCCTACTATTTGTTTTCTTTGCCGTAATAGTTCGGAGAGTGTTGATCATGTGCTTTGTTGTTGTCCGTTTGTTGCTAGTCTTTGGACAAAGTTGTGCATTTTTTTTTTTAATGTTGATTTTTGCCATCATAGTTCCTATAATCAGCTGATCATTTGGGCAATGAGCTTGAATTTTAGTAGCCGATTTCTAAGCTTTGGAAGGTGGCGTTTATTTCGCTATCTTGGATTTTGTGGGCTACTCGGAACAAATGCATTTTTGACAATTTTACTCCTTCGGAGGCTGGCTGTTGGGCTCTACTTATTGCACTAATCAGGAGTCTAGCTCTTTTATTTCTAATTTTTGTGATGATTCCCAACACGATTTGACTATTTGTGCTCGTTTAGGTGTGGCGGCTTGTCTCCGTCGAGCTGCCAGCCCATTCCTTGCCGCTGGTTGGTTCCATCTCCGGGTTGGGTGAAGATCAATTTCGATTGTAGTACTCTTGGGTCTCCGTGGCGGCTGTTTGCGGGGGCTGTTTTCCGCAATCATCGCGGTTTCTTCCTTGCAGCCCTTTCTACCCCTGTTGGTTGGGGTTTTCCTCCCGAGGGAGAATTAGCGGCTGCTCTTAGATCCCTTCTCCTTGCTTTTCATTATAATTGGTTGAGTATTATCTTGGAAACCGACTCCATTTATGTGGTTAATGTTTTTCAGACGCTGCCCGGTTATCCCTTGGAGGGTTCGCCTTCTTTGGGATGCTTGGGTTCGTGTTCGCTGTAATGTTTCTTTGGTGGTTAATCATGTGTTTCGGGAGGTCAATCGGACGGCTGATTGTCTTGCTAAGTCTAAGTTGGACGCGGTTTGGTTTGGTAATCCTCCCGCATTTATTGTTTCTTTGTTAAGTGATGATATTTCGAAGGTGTTTTTAGGAATAGTAGGTGATGTTTGTGGGCCGTGTGTGGCCTTTTGGTTGTTTAGACCTTGTATTCGGGTCCTTTTTGTTTTTGGCCGTTTGGACCTTGTATTCGGGTCCTTTTTGTTTTTGGCCGTTTGAGGCTTGTTTGGTCTGGACCTTGTATTCGGGTCTTTACCTATGTATAGGCTTTCGAGTTCCCGTTGTTACTCTTTTTCCCCTTGCATCGGTTTTCCCCAAGGGGGTTTTACGATGTAAGGTTTTTAGTGAGGCCGGGAATCTCTTTGAGTTTTTGCCTATTTGAGCCGGGTTGTGGCTCTCCCTTTTTCCTTTTCTTTAATAAAATCTGTCTTTATTTCTCGCATTAGGTGTAGTTTTGAATGATATCATCGACAATTAATTTTGGGATAACTAGTTATTTTTTATCTTTTTGCGTATACAAAACACTAATGAAATGATCATTTCACTCTAATAATCATCAATTAAGGTAACAAAAGTATTTAGGAATTCCCAATAGATCTCAAATTATCCTATTAAAAACTCATTATTTTTCCTCTTTTCCTTGCTAAAAAGAAAATCCATAGGGTTTGTAGGATTCTGAATAATCTCGGTATGACCCATGATAAATCATTGATTTTTATGTTAAACGCTTATGAATTGGTCATTTCCTTTCACTATCTCGCATTAGGTGTAGTTTTTAGTGTGTTATTATTAACAACTAATTTTGTGATATCTAGTTATTTTTTATCTTTTTGCATACAAAACACTAATGAAATTATCATTTCACTCCAATAATCATCAATTAAGGTAACAAAAGTATTTAGGAATTCCCAGTAGATCTCAAATTATCCTATTAAAAATTCGTTATTTTTCCTCTTTTTGATTGTTAAAACGAAAATCCATAGGGTTTGTAGGATTCTGAAAATCTCGGTATGACCCATGATAAATCATCGATTTTTGTGTTTTTGCATTCAAAATGTTTATGAATTGGTCATTTCCTTTCACTATCTGCATTAGGTGTAGTTTTTAATATGTTATTATTAACAACTAATTTTGTGATAACAAAAGTATTTAGGAATTACCAATAGATCTGAAATTATCCTATCAAAAACTCGTTGTTTTTCCTCTTTTGCTTTCTAAAACGAAAATCCATAGGGTTTGTAGGATTATGAATAATCTATTTATGACCCATGATAAATCATTAATTTTAATATTTTTGCATTCAAAAAGTTTATGTATCGGTCATTTCCTTTCACTATCTACATTAGGTGTAGTTTAAAAGTGATATATCATCGACAACTAATTTTGTGATGACGAGTTATTTTTTTCTTTTTGAATACAAAACACTAATGCAATGATCATTTCACTCTATAATCCTCAATTAAGGGAAGAAAAGTATTTGAAAATTCCCAATAGATTTCAAATTATCCTATCGAAACTCGTTATTTTTACTCTTTTTGTTTGCTAAAACGAAAATCCATAGGGTTTGTAGGATTCGAATAATATCGGCATGACCCATGATAAATCATTGATTTTTATGTTTTTGCATTCAAAACATTTATGAATTGGTCATTTCCCTTCACCATCTCGCATTAGGTGTAGTTTTTAGAGTGATATCATCGACAACTAATTTTGGGATAACTAGTTATTTTTTTATCTTTTGCGTACAAAACACTAATGAAATGATCATTTCACTCTAATAATCATTAATTAAGGTAACAAAGTATTTAGGAATTCCCAATTGATCTCAAATTATCCTATTAAAAACTTGTTATTTTTCCTCTTTTTAATTGCTAAAATAAAAATGCATAGGGTTTGTAGGATTCTGAATAAACTCGGTATGACCCATGATAAATTATTGATTTTTATGATTTTGCATTCAAAACGTTTTGGAATTTGTCATTTCCCTTTACTATCTGCATTAGGTGTAGTTTTCGAGTGATATCATCGACAACTAATTTTGTGATAACTAGTTATTTTTTATCTTTACGTATACAAAACACTAATGAAATTATCATTTCACTCTAATAATCATCAATTAAGGTAACAAAAGTATTTAGGAATTCCCGTAGATCTCAAATTATCCTATTAAAAACTCGTTATTTTTCCTCTTTTTGATTGTTAAAACGAAAATCCATAGGGTTTGTAGGATTTCGAATAATCTCGGTATGACCCATGATAAATCATTGATTTTTATGTTTAACGTTTATGAATTGGTCATTTCCTTTCACTATCTCGCATTAGGTGTAGTTTTTAGTGTGTTATTATTAACAACTAATTTTGTGATATCTAGTTATTTTTTATCTTTTTGCATACAAAACACTAATGAAATGATCATTTCACTCTAATAATCATCAATTAAGATAACAAAAGTATTTAGGAATTACCAATAGATCTGAAATTATCCTATCAAAAACTCGTTGTTTTTCCTCTTTTTGCTTTCTAAAACGAAAATCCATAGGGTTTGTAGGATTATGAATAATCTATTTATGACCCATGATAAATCATTAATTTTAATGTTTTTGCATTCAAAAAGTTTATGTATCGGTCATTTCCTTTCACTATCTACATTAGGTGTAGTTTAAAAAGTGATATATCATCGACAACTAATTTTGTGATGACGAGTTATTTTTTTCTTTTTGAATACAAAACACTAATGCAATGATCATTTCACTCTATAATCCTCAATTAAGGGAAGAAAAGTATTTGGAAATTCCCAATAGATTTCAAATTATCCTATCGTAAACTCGTTATTTTTACTCTTTTTGCTTGCTAAAACGAAAATCCATAGGGTTTGTAGGATTACGAATAATATCGGTATGACCCATGATAAATCATTGATTTTTATGTTTTTGCATTCAAAACATTTATGAATTGGTCATTTCCCTTCACCATCTGCATTAGGTGTAGTTTTCAGAGTGATATCATCGACAACTAATTTTGTGATAACTAGTTATTTTTTATCTTTTTGCGTACAAAACACTAATGAAATGATCATTTCACTCTAATAATCATTAATTAAGGTAACAAAGTATTTAGGAATTCCCAATTGATCTCAAATTATCCTATTAAAAACTTGTTATTTTTCCTCTTTTTAATTGCTAAAATAAAAATGCATAGGGTTTGTAGGATTCGAATAAACTCGGTATGACCCATGATAAATTATTGATTTTTATGTTTTTGCATTCAAAACGCTTTATGAATTTGTCATTTCCCTTTACTATCTCGCATTAGGTGTAGTTTTGAGTGATATCATCGACAACTAATTTTGTGATAACTAGTTATTTTTTATCTTTCGTATACAAAACACTAATGAAATTATCATTTCACACCAATAATCATCAATTAAGGTAACAAAAGTATTTAGGAATTCCCGTAGATCTCAAATTATCCTATTAAAAACTCGTTATTTTTCCTCTTTT
Organism: Paraleonurus japonicus; assembly: GCA_030762865.1. Classification (NCBI taxonomy): domain Eukaryota; kingdom Viridiplantae; phylum Streptophyta; class Magnoliopsida; order Lamiales; family Lamiaceae; genus Paraleonurus; species Paraleonurus japonicus. The sequence goes on along the minus strand of CM061053.1, from coordinate 43,593,139 downwards.
TGATTGTTAAAACGAAAATCCATAGGGTTTGTAGGATTCTGAATAATCTCGGTATGACCCATGATAAATCATTGATTTTTGTGTTTTTGCATTCAAAATGTTTATGAATTGGTCATTTCCTTTCACTATCTGCATTAGGTGTAGTTTTTAGTGTGTTATTATTAACAACTAATTTTGTGATATCTAGTTATTTTTTATCTTTTTGCATACAAAACACTAATGAAATGATCATTTCACTCTAATAATCATCAATTAAGATAACAAAAGTATTTAGGAATTACCAATAGATCTGAAATTATCCTATCAAAAACTCGTTGTTTTTCCTCTTTTTGCTTTCTAAAACGAAAATCCATAGGGTTTGTAGGATTATGAATAATCTATTTATGACCCATGATAAATCATTAATTTTAATATTTTTGCATTCAAAAAGTTTATGTATCGGTCATTTCCTTTCACTATCTACATTAGGTGTAGTTTAAAAAGTGATATATCATCGACAACTAATTTTGTGATGACGAGTTATTTTTTTCTTTTTGAATACAAAACACTAATGCAATGATCATTTCACTCTATAATCCTCAATTAAGGGAAGAAAAGTATTTGAAAATTCCCAATAGATTTCAAATTATCCTATCGAAACTCGTTATTTTTACTCTTTTTGTTTGCTAAAACGAAAATCCATAGGGTTTGTAGGATTCTGAATAATATCGGTATGACCCATGATAAATCATTGATTTTTATGTTTTTGCATTCAAAACATTTATGAATTGGTCATTTCCCTTCACCATCTGCATTAGGTGTAGTTTTGAGTGATATCATCGACAACTAATTTTGGGATAACTAGTTATTTTTTATCTTTTTGCGTACAAAACACTAATGAAATGATCATTTCACTCTAATAATCATTAATTAAGGTAACAAAGTATTTAGGAATTCCCAATTGATCTCAAATTATCCTATTAAAAACTTGTTATTTTTCCTCTTTTTAATTGCTAAAATAAAAATGCATAGGGTTTGTAGGATTCTGAATAAACTCGGTATGACCCATGATAAATTATTGATTTTTATGATTTTGCATTCAAAACGTTTTGGAATTTGTCATTTCCCTTTACTATCTGCATTAGGTGTAGTTTTCGAGTGATATCATCGACAACTAATTTTGTGATAACTAGTTATTTTTTATCTTTACGTATACAAAACACTAATGAAATTATCATTTCACACCAATAATCATCAATTAAGGTAACAAAAGTATTTAGGAATTCCCCGTAGATCTCAAATTATCCTATTAAAAACTCGTTATTTTTCCTCTTTTTGATTGTTAAAACGAAAATCCATAGGGTTTGTAGGATTGAATAATCTCGGTATGACCCATGATAAATCATTGATTTTTATGTTCAACGTTTATGAATTGGTCATTTCCTTTCACTATCTCGCATTAGGTGTAGTTTTTAGTGTGTTATTATTAACAACTAATTTTTTGATATCTAGTTATTTTTTATCTTTTTGCATACAAAACACTAATGAAATGATCATTTCACTCTAATAATCATCAATTAAGATAACAAAAGTATTTAGGAATTACCAATAGATCTGAAATTATCCTATCAAAAACTCGTTGTTTTTCCTCTTTTTGCTTTCTAAAACGAAAATCCATAGGGTTTGTAGGATTATGAATAATCTATTTATGACCCATGATAAATCATTAATTTTAATATTTTTGCATTCAAAAAGTTTATGTATCGGTCATTTCCTTTCACTATCTACATTAGGTGTAGTTTAAAAAGTGATATATCATCGACAACTAATTTTGTGATGACGAGTTATTTTTTTCTTTTTGAATACAAAACACTAATGCAATGATCATTTCACTCTATAATCCTCAATTAAGGGAAGAAAAGTATTTGGAAATTCCCAATAGATTTCAAATTATCCTATCGTAAACTCGTTATTTTTACTCTTTTTGCTTGCTAAAACGAAAATCCATAGGGTTTGTAGGATTCTGAATAATATCGGTATGACCCATGATAAATCATTGATTTTTATGTTTTTGCATTCAAAACATTTATGAATTGGTCATTTCCCTTCACCATCTCGCATTAGGTGTAGTTTTCGAGTGATATCATCGACAACTAATTTTGTGATAACTAGTTATTTTTTATCTTTTGCGTACAAAACACTAATGAAATGATCATTTCACTCTAATAATCATTAATTAAGGTAACAAAGTATTTAGGAATTCCCAATTGATCTCAAATTATCCTATTAAAAACTTGTTATTTTTCCTCTTTTTAATTGCTAAAATAAAAATGCATAGGGTTTGTAGGATTCTGAATAAACTCGGTATGACCCATGATAAATTATTGATTTTTATGTTTTTGCATTCAAAACGTTTATGAATTTGTCATTTCCCTTTACTATCTGCATTAGGTGTAGTTTTCAGAGTGATATCATCGACAACTAATTTTGTGATAACTAGTTATTTTTTATCTTTACGTATACAAAACACTAATGAAATTATCATTTCACACCAATAATCATCAATTAAGGTAACAAAAGTATTTAGGAATTCCCGTAGATCTCAAATTATCCTATTAAAAACTCGTTATTTTTCCTCTTTTGATTGTTAAAACGAAAATCCATAGGGTTTGTAGGATTCTGAATAATCTCGGTATGACCCATGATAAATCATTGATTTTTATGTTCAACGTTTATGAATTGGTCATTTCCTTTCACTATCTCGCATTAGGTGTAGTTTTTAGTGTGTTATTATTAACAACTAATTTTGTTGATATCTAGTTATTTTTTATCTTTTTGCATACAAAACACTAATGAAATGATCATTTCACTCTAATAATCATCAATTAAGATAACAAAAGTATTTAGGAATTACCAATAGATCTGAAATTATCCTATCAAAAACTCGTTGTTTTTCCTCTTTTTGCTTTCTAAAACGAAAATCCATAGGGTTTGTAGGATTATGAATAATCTATTTATGACCCATGATAAATCATTAATTTTAATATTTTTGCATTCAAAAAGTTTATGTATCGGTCATTTCCTTTCACTATCTACATTAGGTGTAGTTTAAAAGTGATATCATCGACAACTAATTTTGTGATGACGAGTTATTTTTTTCTTTTTGAATACAAAACACTAATGCAATGATCATTTCACTCTATAATCCTCAATTAAGGGAAGAAAAGTATTTGAAAATTCCCAATAGATTTCAAATTATCCTATCGTAAACTCGTTATTTTTACTCTTTTTGCTTGCTAAAACGAAAATCCATAGGGTTTGTAGGATTCTGAATAATATCGGTATGACCCATGATAAATCATTGATTTTTATGTTTTTGCATTCAAAACATTTATGAATTGGTCATTTCCCTTCACCATCTGCATTAGGTGTAGTTTTGAGTGATATCATCGACAACTAATTTTGTGATAACTAGTTATTTTTTATCTTTTTGCGTACAAAACACTAATGAAATGATCATTTCACTCTAATAATCATTAATTAAGGTAACAAAGTATTTAGGAATTCCCAATTGATCTCAAATTATCCTATTAAAAACTTGTTATTTTTCCTCTTTTTAATTGCTAAAATAAAAATGCATAGGGTTTGTAGGATTCTCGAATAAACTCGGTATGACCCATGATAAATTATTGATTTTTATGATTTTGCATTCAAAACGTTTATGAATTTGTCATTTCCCTTTACTATCTCGCATTAGGTGTAGTTTTCGAGAGTGATATCATCGACAACTAATTTTGTGATAACTAGTTATTTTTTATCTTTCTCGTATACAAAACACTAATGAAATTATCATTTCACTCCAATAATCATCAATTAAGGTAACAAAAGTATTTAGGAATTCCCGTAGATCTCAAATTATCCTATTAAAAACTCGTTATTTTTCCTCTTTTTGATTGTTAAAACGAAAATCCATAGGGTTTGTAGGATTCTGAATAATCTCGGTATGACCCATGATAAATCATTGATTTTTATGTTCAACGTTTATGAATTGGTCATTTCCTTTCACTATCTCGCATTAGGTGTAGTTTTTAGTGTGTTATTATTAACAACTAATTTTGTGATATCTAGTTATTTTTTATCTTTTTGCATACAAAACACTAATGAAATGATCATTTCACTCTAATAATCATCAATTAAGATAACAAAAGTATTTAGGAATTACCAATAGATCTGAAATTATCCTATCAAAAACTCGTTGTTTTTCCTCTTTTTGCTTTCTAAAACGAAAATCCATAGGGTTTGTAGGATTATGAATAATCTATTTATGACCCATGATAAATCATTAATTTTAATATTTTTGCATTCAAAAAGTTTATGTATCGGTCATTTCCTTTCACTATCTACATTAGGTGTAGTTTAAAAAGTGATATATCATCGACAACTAATTTTGTGATGACGAAGTTATTTTTTTCTTTTGAATACAAAACACTAATGCAATGATCATTTCACTCTATAATCCTCAATTAAGGGAAGAAAAGTATTTGAAAATTCCCAATAGATTTCAAATTATCCTATCGAAACTCGTTATTTTTACTCTTTTTGTTTGCTAAAACGAAAATCCATAGGGTTTGTAGGATTCTGAATAATATCGGCATGACCCATGATAAATCATTGATTTTTATGTTTTTGCATTCAAAACATTTATGAATTGGTCATTTCCCTTCACCATCTCGCATTAGGTGTAGTTTGAGTGATATCATCGACAACTAATTTTGGGATAACTAGTTATTTTTTATCTTTTGCGTACAAAACACTAATGAAATGATCATTTCACTCTAATAATCATTAATTAAGGTAACAAAGTATTTAGGAATTCCCAATTGATCTCAAATTATCCTATTAAAAACTTGTTATTTTTCCTCTTTTTAATTGCTAAAATAAAAATGCATAGGGTTTGTAGGATTCTGAATAAACTCGGTATGACCCATGATAAATTATTGATTTTTATGATTTTGCATTCAAAACGTTTTGGAATTTGTCATTTCCCTTTACTATCTGCATTAGGTGTAGTTTTCGAGTGATATCATCGACAACTAATTTTGTGATAACTAGTTATTTTTTATCTTTACGTATACAAAACACTAATGAAATTATCATTTCACTCCAATAATCATCAATTAAGGTAACAAAAGTATTTAGGAATTCCCGTAGATCTCAAATTATCCTATTAAAAACTCATTATTTTTCCTCTTTTTGATTGTTAAAACGAAAATCCATAGGGTTTGTAGGATTGAATAATCTCGGTATGACCCATGATAAATCATTGATTTTTATGTTCAACGTTTATGAATTGGTCATTTCCTTTCACTATCTCGCATTAGGTGTAGTTTTTAGTGTGTTATTATTAACAACTAATTTTGTGATATCTAGTTATTTTTTATCTTTTTGCATACAAAACACTAATGAAATGATCATTTCACTCTAATAATCATCAATTAAGATAACAAAAGTATTTAGGAATTACCAATAGATCTGAAATTATCCTATCAAAAACTCGTTGTTTTTCCTCTTTTGCTTTCTAAAACGAAAATCCATAGGGTTTGTAGGATTATGAATAATCTATTTATGACCCATGATAAATCATTAATTTTAATATTTTTGCATTCAAAAAGTTTATGTATCGGTCATTTCCTTTCACTATCTACATTAGGTGTAGTTTAAAAAGTGATATATCATCGACAACTAATTTTGTGATGACGAAGTTATTTTTTTCTTTTTGAATACAAAACACTAATGCAATGATCATTTCACTCTATAATCCTCAATTAAGGGAAGAAAAGTATTTGAAAATTCCCAATAGATTTCAAATTATCCTATCGTAAACTCGTTATTTTTACTCTTTTTGTTTGCTAAAACGAAAATCCATAGGGTTTGTAGGATTCTGAATAATATCGGTATGACCCATGATAAATCATTGATTTTTATGTTTTTGCATTCAAAACATTTATGAATTGGTCATTTCCCTTCACCATCTGCATTAGGTGTAGTTTCGAGTGATATCATCGACAACTAATTTTGGGATAACTAGTTATTTTTTATCTTTTTGCGTACAAAACACTAATGAAATGATCATTTCACTCTAATAATCATTAATTAAGGTAACAAAGTATTTAGGAATTCCCAATTGATCTCAAATTATCCTATTAAAAACTTGTTATTTTTCCTCTTTTTAATTGCTAAAATAAAAATGCATAGGGTTTGTAGGATTCTCGAATAAACTCGGTATGACCCATGATAAATTATTGATTTTTATGATTTTGCATTCAAAACGTTTTGGAATTTGTCATTTCCCTTTACTATCTCGCATTAGGTGTAGTTTTCAGAGTGATATCATCGACAACTAATTTTGTGATAACTAGTTATTTTTTATCTTTACGTATACAAAACACTAATGAAATTATCATTTCACTCCAATAATCATCAATTAAGGTAACAAAAGTATTTAGGAATTCCCGTAGATCTCAAATTATCCTATTAAAAACTCGTTATTTTTCCTCTTTTGATTGTTAAAACGAAAATCCATAGGGTTTGTAGGATTCCGAATAATCTCGGTATGACCCATGATAAATCATTGATTTTTATGTTCAACGTTTATGAATTGGTCATTTCCTTTCACTATCTGCATTAGGTGTAGTTTTTAGTGTGTTATTATTAACAACTAATTTTGTTGATATCTAGTTATTTTTTATCTTTTGCATACAAAACACTAATGAAATGATCATTTCACTCTAATAATCATCAATTAAGATAACAAAAGTATTTAGGAATTACCAATAGATCTGAAATTATCCTATCAAAAACTCGTTGTTTTTCCTCTTTTGCTTTCTAAAACGAAAATCCATAGGGTTTGTAGGATTATGAATAATCTATTTATGACCCATGATAAATCATTAATTTTAATATTTTTGCATTCAAAAGTTTATGTATCGGTCATTTCCTTTCACTATCTACATTAGATGTAGTTTAAAAGTGATATATCATCGACAACTAATTTTGTGATGACGAAGTTATTTTTTCTTTTTGAATACAAAACACTAATGCAATGATCATTTCACTCTATAATCCTCAATTAAGGGAAGAAAAGTATTTGAAAATTCCCAATAGATTTCAAATTATCCTATCGTAAACTCGTTATTTTTACTCTTTTTGTTTGCTAAAACGAAAATCCATAGGGTTTGTAGGATTCTGAATAATATCGGCATGACCCATGATAAATCATTGATTTTTATGTTTTTGCATTCAAAACATTTATGAATTGGTCATTTCCCTTCACCATCCGCATTAGGTGTAGTTTTCAGAGTGATATCATCGACAACTAATTTTGGGATAACTAGTTATTTTTTATCTTTTTGCGTACAAAACACTAATGAAATGATCATTTCACTCTAATAATCATTAATTAAGGTAACAAAGTATTTAGGAATTCCCAATTGATCTCAAATTATCCTATTAAAAACTTGTTATTTTTCCTCTTTTTAATTGCTAAAATAAAAATGCATAGGGTTTGTAGGATTCTGAATAAACTCGGTATGACCCATGATAAATTATTGATTTTTATGATTTTGCATTCAAAACGTTTTGGAATTTGTCATTTCCCTTTACTATCTCGCATTAGGTGTAGTTTTCAGAGTGATATCATCGACAACTAATTTTGTGATAACTAGTTATTTTTTATCTTTACGTATACAAAACACTAATGAAATTATCATTTCACTCCAATAATCATCAATTAAGGTAACAAAAGTATTTAGGAATTCCCGTAGATCTCAAATTATCCTATTAAAAACTCGTTATTTTTCCTCTTTTTGATTGTTAAAACGAAAATCCATAGGGTTTGTAGGATCGAATAATCTCGGTATGACCCATGATAAATCATTGATTTTTATGTTCAACGTTTATGAATTGGTCATTTCCTTTCACTATCTCGCATTAGGTGTAGTTTTTAGTGTGTTATTATTAACAACTAATTTTTTGATATCTAGTTATTTTTTATCTTTTTGCATACAAAACACTAATGAAATGATCATTTCACTCTAATAATCATCAATTAAGATAACAAAAGTATTTAGGAATTACCAATAGATCTGAAATTATCCTATCAAAAACTCGTTGTTTTTCCTCTTTTTGCTTTCTAAAACGAAAATCCATAGGGTTTGTAGGATTATGAATAATCTATTTATGACCCATGATAAATCATTAATTTTAATATTTTTGCATTCAAAAAGTTTATGTATCGGTCATTTTCCTTTCACTATCTACATTAGGTGTAGTTTAAAAAGTGATATATCATCGACAACTAATTTTGTGATGACGAAGTTATTTTTTTCTTTTTGAATACAAAACACTAATGCAATGATCATTTCACTCTATAATCCTCAATTAAGGGAAGAAAAGTATTTGAAAATTCCCAATAGATTTCAAATTATCCTATCGAAACTCGTTATTTTTACTCTTTTTGTTTGCTAAAACGAAAATCCATAGGGTTTGTAGGATTACGAATAATATCGGCATGACCCATGATAAATCATTGATTTTTATGTTTTTGCATTCAAAACATTTATGAATTGGTCATTTCCCTTCACCATCTGCATTAGGTGTAGTTTCGAGTGATATCATCGACAACTAATTTTGTGATAACTAGTTATTTTTTTATCTTTTTGCGTACAAAACACTAATGAAATGATCATTTCACTCTAATAATCATTAATTAAGGTAACAAAGTATTTAGGAATTCCCAATTGATCTCAAATTATCCTATTAAAAACTTGTTATTTTTCCTCTTTTTAATTGCTAAAATAAAAATGCATAGGGTTTGTAGGATTCGAATAAACTCGGCATGACCCATGATAAATTATTGATTTTTATGATTTTGCATTCAAAACGTTTTGGAATTTGTCATTTCCCTTTACTATCCGCATTAGGTGTAGTTTTAGAGTTATATCATCGACAACTAATTTTGTGATAACTAGTTATTTTTTATCTTTACGTATACAAAACACTAATGAAATTATCATTTCACACCAATAATCATCAATTAAGGTAACAAAAGTATTTAGGAATTCCCGTAGATCTCAAATTATCCTATTAAAAACTCGTTATTTTTCCTCTTTTTGATTGTTAAAACGAAAATCCATAGGGTTTGTAGGATTCTCGAATAATCTCGGTATGACCCATGATAAATCATTGATTTTTATGTTCAACGTTTATGAATTGGTCATTTCCTTTCACTATCTCGCATTAGGTGTAGTTTTTAGTGTGTTATTATTAACAACTAATTTTGTTGATATCTAGTTATTTTTTATCTTTTTGCATACAAAACACTAATGAAATGATCATTTCACTCTAATAATCATCAATTAAGATAACAAAAGTATTTAGGAATTACCAATAGATCTGAAATTATCCTATCAAAAACTCGTTGTTTTTCCTCTTTTGCTTTCTAAAACGAAAATCCATAGGGTTTGTAGGATTATGAATAATCTATTTATGACCCATGATAAATCATTAATTTTAATATTTTTGCATTCAAAAAGTTTATGTATCGGTCATTTCCTTTCACTATCTACATTAGGTGTAGTTTAAAAAGTGATATCATCGACAACTAATTTTGTGATGACGAAGTTATTTTTTTCTTTTTGAATACAAAACACTAATGCAATGATCATTTCACTCTATAATCCTCAATTAAGGGAAGAAAAGTATTTGGAAATCACCAATAGATTTCAAATTATCCTATCGTAAACTCGTTATTTTTACTCTTTTTGCTTGCTAAAACGAAAATCCATAGGTTTGTAGGATTCGAATAATATCGGTATGACCCATGATAAATCATTGATTTTTATGTTTGTGCATTCAAAACATTTATGAATTGGTCATTTCCCTTCACCATCTGCATTAGGTGTAGTTTTCGTGAGTGATATCATCGACAACTAATTTTGTGATAACTAGTTATTTTTTATCTTTTTGCGTACAAAACACTAATGAAATGATCATTTCACTCTAATAATCATTAATTAAGGTAACAAAGTATTTAGGAATTCCCAATTGATCTCAAATTATCCTATTAAAAACTTGTTATTTTTCCTCTTTTTAATTGCTAAAATAAAAATGCATAGGGTTTGTAGGATTCTCGAATAAACTCGGTATGACCCATGATAAATTATTGATTTTTATGTTTTTGCATTCAAAACGTTTATGAATTTGTCATTTCCCTTTACTATCTCGCATTAGGTGTAGTTTTCAGAGTGATATCATCGACAACTAATTTTGTGATAACTAGTTATTTTTTATCTTTCTGTATACAAAACACTAATGAAATTATCATTTCACTCTAATAATCATCAATTAAGGTAACAAAAGTATTTAGGAATTCCCGTAGATCTCAAATTATCCTATTAAAAACTCGTTATTTTTCCTCTTTTTGATTGTTAAAACGAAAATCCATAGGGTTTGTAGGATTCTGAATAATCTCGGTATGACCCATGATAAATCATTGATTTTTATGTTCAACGTTTATGAATTGGTCATTTCCTTTCACTATCTCGCATTAGGTGTAGTTTTTAGTGTGTTATTATTAACAACTAATTTTGTGATATCTAGTTATTTTTTATCTTTTTGCATACAAAACACTAATGAAATGATCATTTCACTCTAATAATCATCAATTAAGATAACAAAAGTATTTAGGAATTACCAATAGATCTGAAATTATCCTATCAAAAACTCGTTGTTTTTCCTCTTTTGCTTTCTAAAACGAAAATCCATAGGGTTTGTAGGATTATGAATAATCTATTTATGACCCATGATAAATCATTAATTTTAATGTTTTTGCATTCAAAAAGTTTATGTATCGGTCATTTCCTTTCACTATCTACATTAGGTGTAGTTTAAAAAGTGATATCATCGACAACTAATTTTGTGATGACGAGTTATTTTTTTCTTTTTGAATACAAAACACTAATGCAATGATCATTTCACTCTATAATCCTCAATTAAGGGAAGAAAAGTATTTGGAAATTCCCAATAGATTTCAAATTATCCTATCGAAACTCGTTATTTTTACTCTTTTTGCTTGCTAAAACGAAAATCCATAGGGTTTGTAGGATTCTCAATAATATCGGTATGACCCATGATAAATCATTGATTTTTATGTTTTTGCATTCAAAACATTTATGAATTGGTCATTTCCCTTCACCATCTGCATTAGGTGTAGTTTTCAGAGTGATATCATCGACAACTAATTTTGTGATAACTAGTTATTTTTTTATCTTTTTGAGTACAAAACACTAATGAAATGATCATTTCACTCTAATAATCATTAATTAAGGTAACAAAGTATTTAGGAATTCCCAATTGATCTCAAATTATCCTATTAAAAACTCGTTATTTTTCCAATTTTTTATTGTTAAAACGAAAATCCATAGGGTTTGTAGGATGAAAAATCTCGGTATGACCCATGATAAATCATTGTTTTTATGTTTTTGCATTCGAAATGTTTATGAATTGGTCATTTCCTTTCACTATCTCGCATTAGGTGTAGTTTTTAATATGTTATTATCAACAACTAATTTTGTGATAACTAGTTATTTTTATCTTTTTGCATACAAAACACTAATGAAATGATCATTTCACTCTAATAATCATCAATTAAGATAATAAAAGTATTTAGGAATTACCAATAGATCTGAAATTATCCTATCAAAAACTCGTTGTTTTTCGTCAAATTAAAGATATTATTGAAAAAAGAAAGAAAGAAAAACCTAAAACCATATGATCACAAGTCGATCAAGAGGCCGGACCCTCACTAAAAAACCTTTGATGGCAAAACCCTCCTTAGGGAAAAATCCATCAAAGGGAAAAAGAGTAAGTCCTCTAAGACAAAGTCAATGACAAAAATGGCCACAAAAAGCCAAAACATCCAACCTAAAAGACAAAAACTAATCAGTTCTAGTATAAGTTTTATAAAGATCACCCTTCAATTGAGTCTTCAAAAAATCGGGCTCTTCGCCCACCACTTCATCTTCTCGTAATCCGAGTACTTAGAAAGAATATCGGCCACCATGTTTCCCTCACGCAAGGTATGTCTAAAACAACCATCAACGGTGATAAGCAGATCTTTAGCCGCAAGCCATGCATTATGCCAACGCCAAGGAACCCTAGCCTCTTTCGAGCTAAACGCATAAAGAACATAAACAGAATCAGTCTAAAAATGACCCGCTTCCAACCTTGAGAAGCCACAAGCTCAATAGCACGAATAGCCGTTCCTAGCTCTGCGTCAAAAGAAAAACCATAGCCATGAGAAACAACAAAAGCTCCAACAAAGAAACCAGCCGAATTCCTAATAATACCCCCACCACGAATAGCACCCGGGGCTCCTAAAGCACTACCATCAATATTACACTTAAGATATCCCATTCCCGGGGGATCCATCTAACAAACCTAGACACTACTCGGCTTAGGATTATTTGCAATAATATGTAAACTATTAAGAATATTCCTCTCAACAACGGGATTCAACATACTCCCCATATTTATCAAATTAAGATCACGTATATGAGCCTTCAATCTACAAGAGGCAGCAATAAAAGGAACAATACTATTATCAAACAAAATCTCATTTCTAATCTTCCAAACCAACAAAACCCAAGTTATAAAAATAAATTTCCACACAAAATCCAAATGAGCTCCAGAATTAACCTTAACAACCTGCAAAATCAGCTCATCAAACGTAGAATAAGGCAAAAAATTCATACAAGAAAGATGAGAAAATTCACCAAACAGCCTAGTAGTATAATCACAATGCACAAAAATATGATCCAAAGACTCCTCATAAGAAGAACAAAAACACAAACCGAAGGGCCATTAAACCCCCTTCTATGCAACAAATCCCAAGTAGCAAGTTTTTATGGATAGCCTTCCAAACCACAATAGATCGACAAGGAGGAACCTTACTATCCCAAATCCAGTCACCCCAAACAGCTTTCCGGATAATGAGGACGCACACAAAAATATGCCAATTTGGCTGAAAGATCCCCATGAAGAGAATCACGCCAAACTCTCTATCCAAAGACTGAATGGACCAAGCGAGAATTTAGAATATCATCAACAATATCAACAAAAGTACTCACAAAAGTCTCTTCCAAATGCCAAACACCATTCACAAAGAAACAAGAAATAGGCTCATCAAGATAATTCCACAAAAATTTAGGAACACCAATTTTATCAACAATCTTATAACCCAGCCAATTATCACCCAAAACCTAATCGAAGAATTATAACCTCTTATCCAACAAGAATTAGTATCAACAACACCAAAATACCTACGTATGCCATTAAGAGAAGAAGGAACATGCCTTATACGTAAGGCGTTGTTATCCTTCAAATGCCTTTTACGAATAAAATCCATACCATCACCTTTACCAGTAAGAACACTCCACACAAATTTTAAAGCAAAAGCCGAATTAGAGTGCAAAAGAGAACGAACACCAACACCACCCTCTTTATAGGGAGCACAAACTTTCTCCCAAGCAACATGAGCTAAAGCTCTAGAATTAACATTGCCCGACCAAATAAAATTTCTGATAGCACGCTCAATCTTTTTCAAACAAGTGGTAGGCCAACAATAAACTTTCAATAAATGAGTCAAAGAAGACATGACAACCGAATTGACCAAATTAATACGACTCAAACATAGATAGAGAAGACCCCTTCCAACGACTTAAGTGAAGAATAGTTCTATCAACAATAATTTGAAAATGAGGAACTCTCGGATGCCCCTAAAAAGGGGGACTCCGAGGTAATCAAAAGGCTCACTACCCTCCACAAAACCAAGATGAGAACGAAGATAATTCCTAATGGACCTACGAACATGCTTACCATAAAAACACGAGTTTTGGAAGGACTTATGCGTTGACCCGAGACATTCCCATAAAGACTAAAAATCTTACTCAAACTTCGAATATTCATTTTAGAAGCCTTCACAAAAAGCATGACATCATCAAAGATAAAGGACATATAAAGGAGCAAACAAATTAGGCCTAGCACGAATTTTCTCTAATTTATTAAGCAAAAAAATATGTCCATAATCTTAACTAACACATCCTCCGCAAGGCAAAATAAAAGAGGGGACAAAGGATCGCCTTGACGAACCCCGACCACACTTAAACCAACCTTTAGGAGTACCATTAATAAGAATAGAAAGATGGGCAGAATTCAAAATCACTCTAACACACCTAACAAACCAATCATCAAACTTCATAAGAGTCATGACACGAAGCAAAAATCCCAACTAATGGTATCAAAAGCTTTAGTTATATCAAGCTTCATAGCAATACCCCAGCATGAGAATCCAAATCAATACAATTTAAACATTCGAAGAGACAACAATACTCTCACAAATATCTTTCCCAGGAATAAAACCAAATTGCATAGGAGAAAGCAAATCATGCAACAAAGGACCTAACCTAGTAGCCAAAATTTTAGTCATAATCTTGAACAAAAAATTACCAACAAAGCAATAGGTCTATAATCAACAATGGAACGAGCAGCTCTACTCTTAGGAATAAGGGTCACAAAAATGGAGTTCATGCCATTAGGAACAAAAAGATATTTAAAAACAATGAACCAAATTCAAGAGAACATCACAAATAATGTCCCAAGCTTTTTTGAAAAATAGACCCCCAAAACCATCAGGACCCGGGGTGCTATCTTTCGAAGCGAAAACAACATGCTTAATTTCAGCAATATCAGGCATCCTAATCAACAAACTATTTTGATCAACATTCACACAATTATAGTCAAGACCACTAAGAAAACTATCATCAATAATCAAAGAATCATCCTTAGCAAACAAATTCATATAGTAATCAAGAATATGGTTAGCAATAACTTCCGATCCGAGACAAGAACCCCATCAATATCAAGCTGATCCAAAGGGGGCTGCCCAAGCCGAAGCTTATTAGCTATATGAAAAATTTGGTATTCCCGTCTCCATCACGAAGCCAATCAGCCCTATTCCTTTGCTCAAGGAAAGCATTCCTAACATCAAGACTCTTGTTCAAACGGACATGGGCCTCAAGCTCATCATCAAACAAATCAGTATCACCCTCATCATAACGCCTCTTTTGAATATCACAAAGGTCAGCCATGGCCTTCTCGAGAATCAGCGAACACATTTCCAAAGGAAACCCTATTCCAGATTTTCGACACACTTTAAGCCGTGTAAGCTTGAGAATGAATCTCTGGATAGGATCTTTAGAAACTAAATTCGCATTCCAAGAATCACGAATAACCCGCAAACAATCAGCATTAGAAAACCAAACATTCTAAATTTAAACGGAAAAGAAACCCTAACAACAGCCCTAGAACACTTAAGAGGGTTAGGATGATGATCGAACAATGCCTAGGGAGAACCTCCGAACCAACACTATTCATAGGGTTTTTCCTCTTTTGCTTTCTAAAACGAAAATCCATAGGGTTTGTAGGATTATGAATAATCTCGGTATGACCCATGATAAATCATTAATTTTAATGTTTTTGCATTCAAAAAGTTTATGTATCGGTCATTTCCTTTCACTATCTACATTAGGTGTACTTTAAAAAGTGATATCATCGATAACTAATTTTGTGATGACGAGTTATTTTTTTCTTTTTGAATACAAAACACTAATGGAATGATCATTTCACTCTATAATCCTCAATTAAGGGAAGAAAAGTATTTGGAAATTCCCAATAGATTTCAAATTATCCTATCGTAAACTCGTTATTTTTACTCTTTTTGCTCGCTAAAATGAAAATCCATGGGTTTGTAGGATTTTGAATAATCTCGGTATGACCCATGATAAATCATTGATTTTTATGTTTTTGTATTCAAAACATTTATAAATTGGTCATTTCCCTTCACTATCTCGCATTAGGTGTAGTTTTCGAGTGATATCATCGACAACGAATTTTGTGATAACTAGTTATTTTTTATCTTTTGCGTACAAAACACTAATGAAATGATCATTTCACTCTAATAATCATCAATTAAGGTAACAAAGTATTTAGGAATTCCCAATTGATCTCAAATTATCCTATTAAAAACTTGTTATTTTTCCTCTTTTTAATTGCTAAAATAAAAATGCATAGGGTTTGTAGGATTCTGAATAAACTCGGTATGACCCATGATAAATTATTGATTTTTATGTTTTTGCATTCAAAACCTTTATGAATTTGTCATTTCCTTCACTATCTCGCATTAGGTGTAGTTTTCGTGAGTGATATCATCGACAACTAATTTTGTGATAACTAGTTATTTTTTATCTTTCTCGTATACAAAACACTAATAAAATTATCATTTCACTCTAATAATCATCAATTAAGGTAACAAAAGTATTTAGGAATTCCCCATAGATCTCAAATTATCCTATTAAAAACTCGATATTTTTCCTCTTTTTGATTGTTAAAACGAAAATCCATAGAGTTTGTAGGATTCTTAATAATCTCAGGTATGACCCATGATAAATCACTTATTTTTATGTTTAACGTTTATGAATTGGTCATTTCCTTTCACTATCTCGCATTAGGTGTGGTTTTTAGTGTGTTATTATTAACAACTAATTTTGTGATATCTAGTTATTTTTTATCTTTTTGAATACAAAACACTAATGAAATGATCATTTCACTCTAATAATCATCAATTAAGATAACAAAAGTATTTAGGAATTACCAATAGATCAGAAATTATCCTATTAAAAACATGTTATTTTTCCTCTTTTTGCTTTCTAAAACGAAAATCCATAGGGTTTGTAGGATTATTATGAATAATCTCGGTATGACCCATGATAAATCATTAATTTTAATGTTTTTGCATTAAGAAAGTTTATGTATCGGTCATTTCCCTTCACTCTCTACATTAGGTGTAGTTTAAAGAGTGATATCATCGACAACTAATTTGTCTGATGACGAGTTATTTTTTTTTCTTTTTGCATACAAAACATTAATGGAATGATCATTTCACTCTATAATCCTCAATTAAGGGAAGAAAATTATTTAGGAATTCCCTAAAGATTTCAAATATCCTATCGAAACTTCGTTATTTTTACTCTTTTAGCTTGCTAAAACGAAAATCCATAGGGTTGGTAGGATTACGAATAATCACGGTACCCATGACAAATAATTAACTTTTATGTTTTTGAATTCAAAACCTTTTTGAATTGGTCATTTCCTTTTACTATCTCGCATTATGTGTAGTTTTCAGAGTGATATCATCGACAACTAATTTTGTGATAACTAGTTATTTTTTATCTTTTTGCGTACAAAACACTAATGAAATGATCATTTCACTCTAATAATCATTAATTAAGGTAACAAAAGTATTTAGGAATTCCAAATAGATCTCAAATTATCCTATTAATCTTCTTGATAATATTACTCTTCTTTTAATGAGCATTTATGTGAGGCAATTCAGGTAAAGGCAGCAAGAAATTCTTGAATTTGTGGAAAATTGGTTTCATTTCTTTATGTTGGGTTATTTGGAATACTAGGAACCGTTGTCACTTTGATAATATTGCTCCTTTTACTAATCGTTCTTGGTCCGTTATTGTTGCTTTGATTAAGGAAGCAGGTTCCTTGGGTGTGGGCTGTTACGATGGTTCGGTTAGGGATTTGGTGGTAATGAAAAGGCTGGGTCTTACCTTGTCTCCTCCGGTTGCTAAGCGTCTTATTTCTTTTAAATGGACTGCTCCTCTACAGGCGAGGTTAAGGTAAATACGGACTGTAGTACGAGCAAAAGTCCGGACAGGTTATATGGTGGTTTTGTTTTTAGAAATAATAGGAGTTTTTCTTGGCTGCATGTTCTCTTTTGGATGGTTGGGGTTTCCCTTTTGAAGGGGAATTAGCTCTTGCTTTGCGTGCTATTTTATATGCTCATACTAATGGTTGGAATAAGTTGTGGTTAGAAAGCAGATTCTTTGTATGTTTGTGATGCTTTTGATGGTAGGATTTCTTCCATTCCTTGGAGATTGCAAGCTTTATGGGATAAATGGAGAGTGTTGGCTCCTACGTTTGAATTGCGTGTGTGTCACATTTACAGGGAAGGAAATAAACCTGCCGACTTAATTGCTAAATCCCATCTTTGCGCTGAATGGCGGGGTCGCCCTCCGGAGTTTGTGAAGGAGCTTATTGATGCCGATATTAATTTGGAGCATTTTAGATTTGTGAATGTTAATTCCTCTTAGTTGGTTTTGTTTGCTTTGTTGTGCCTTGTTCTATTTTTCAGGTAACCCATTTTGTTCTTTGACCGGTTTCTTTGATCAAGAGAGGATAATGTTGAGCTCAAGGCATTGTGTTGTCCCATTGAGTAGAATAAGAAAGGTGGTTCTCATCTTTGTCTGTCGGTTGGTAGTTCTTGGAACTTCATTGTTGGTTTGTTGGTTGTGTTTTTGTTGCCTTGTATTCGGGCTTTTGTTTGTTTCAGGGATCTTGTATTCGGACCTTGGTTGACCCTTGTATTTCGGGTCCTGTGTTTTTGTTTCTTGGGAGGCTTGCTTGTTGTTACTCTTTTTCTCCTTAGTCCGGTTTTTCCCAAGGGGGTTTTATGGACAAGGTTTTTAGTGAGGCTGGCAAGCCTCCGGTCTGTTTCCCCTTTGAAGTCGGGGTTATGACTTCTTCTCTTTTTATTTTATAATAATATCATCTTATTCCTCAAATTATCCTATTAAAAACTCGTTATTTTTCAAATTTTTGATTGTTAAAACGAAAATCCATAGGGTTTGTAGGATTCTGAAAAATCTCGGTGTGACCCATGATAAATCATTGATTTTTGTGTTTTTGCATTCAAAAAGTTTATCTATCGGTCATGTCCTTTCACTATCTCGCATTAGGTGTAGTTTTTAGTATGTTATTATTAACAACTAATTTTGTGATAACTAGTTATTTTTTATCTTTTTGTATACAAAACACTAATGAAATGATCATTTCACTCTAATAATCATCAATTAATGTAACAAAAGTATATAGTAATTCCCCTTAGATATCAAATTATCCTATTAAAAACTCGTTATTTTTCCTCTTTTTGATTGTTAAAACGAAAATCCATAGGGTTTGTAGGATTCGAATAATCTCGGTATGACCCATGATAAATCATTGATTTTTATGTTTTTGCATTCAAACGTTTATGAATTGGTCATTTCCTTCACTATCTACATTAGGTGTAGTTTTCAGTGATATCATCGACAACTAATTTTGTGATAATTAGTTATTTTTTATCTTTTTGCGTACAAAACACAAATTGAAATGATCATTTTACTCTAATAATCATCAATCAAGATAACAAAAGTATATAGGAATTAACAATAGATCTGAAATTATCCTATCAAAAACTCGTTATTTTTCCTCTTTTGCTTTCTTAAACGAAAATCCATAGGGTTTGTAGGATTATGAATAATCTGTTAGGATGTATACTATAAGCCTATCTTTTGTATGAACATCTTTTGAGTATGAACATTCTTTTAATATGAGATTCATTATGATCAAAATACTTATTGTTTATGATTGTTATATATATCATTATTTTGTCCAGATTAATCTATCTTGTAGATAACATGGTGTGTGGTGTCACACGAGAAGATCATGCTATCGGTTCCTTATAGATTATTAATAATAGCTCACAACCAAGATGGATTTGGACAAACCATTGGAGCGGTTGTAGTGTAATTTGATATTAGTCTATCTTGACTATAAAATTACACTAGTACATTTTGTATGTATTGAGCAGGACCATATGAGGTTGTTCAATTTGTGCGACTATATAAAAGAACAAGACCTCTCGTTGTTATGGATGTACGTCTTCTTAATCCCTATATAATAACGGGCACGTGTACTCGGTGTATGTTTCTTTGATTTGCCAATGGGTAAGATTTATTAAATCAATAGGCTCGGTGAATTGGGAGATAGCATTGTTTATATGGTGTCTTTGTTGATTATAGAAGGAATCATGTCCTAATTATTTAGGATGATGATGTCCCCTTGAGGAGCTCATAAAGATTTTTATGTAAACCTATGCAGGTGGATTTAATCCGACATAATAATAAAGATGAGTGGTACTACTCTTGGAATTAGATATAAATTAATTAAGTTGTCGGTAATTTAATTAATTTATGGATATTCGATATCTTAAACACGGGAAATAAACGTACACATAATGAAGGAGCCCATATTATAATATGGGATTAGGACGGTAATTCAATTGTAACTCTTTAGTGGACTGAGTTATAATTGATGGGCTTAAGTAAAGTGTTCGGATGAACATAGGATATTTAGGCCCATCGGGAGGCCCAACCCTAATTCCTCCTTAATATAATCTCGGTATGACCCATGATAAATCATTAATTTTAATGTTTTTGCATTAAGAAAGTTTATGTATCGGTCATTTCCCTTCACCCTCTACATTAGGTGTAGTTTAAAGAGTGATATCATCGACAACTAATTTTGTGATGACGAGTTATTTTTTTTTCTTTTGCATACAAAACATTAATGGAATGATCATTTCACTCTATAATCCTCAATTAAGGGAAGAAAAGTATTTGGGAATTCCCAATAGATTTCAAATTATCCAATCGAAACTCGTTATTTTTACTCTTTTTGCTAGCTACAACGAAAATCCTTAGGGTTTGTAGGATTGATTAATCTCGGTATGACCCATGATAAATCTTTGATTTTTATGTTTTTGCATTCAAAACATTTATGAATTGGTCATTTCCTTTCACTATCTGCATTAGGTGTAGTTTTCGAGTGATATCATCGACAATTAATTTTGTGATAAATAGTTATTTTTATCTTTTTGCGTACAAAACACTAATGAAATGATCATTTCACTCTAATAATCATCAATTAAGGTAACAAAGTATTTAGGAATTCCCAATTGATCTCAAATTATCCTATTAAATTATGCTTCTCTCTCTAGCCTTTTTATCTGTTCTCTCTCTACGCCCATTCTTCTCGCTCATCGTTCTTGCTTTCGAATCTTTGACCAATTCAAATTTTGAATCGATGAATTCAACGAACGCGTTGGATTCCAAGGCTAGCGTTTGGGAACTTAGTTCAGAATTCCCATGGTTACGTGATTTACGTAAGGAGTTTCAAGATTCCATTGGCGGTTCGAATTTAGCAATGGAGAATTTTCCGCCATTATCGGCGGTTACCACAGCCCGCAAATTGGGGATTTATCTCAACCCTCATCGCCGTCGGGAGGAGCCCCGGTTTCGCCACCTCCAATTCCGATCCCGTCGCTACTCAGTACATTGCGACTCCTTGACTTGGGATAAACCGCCGCCGATTCTTGAGTCCGAGGGTGCGTCATCTGCGCGCCGGTGCAGTCTGCGGAGGGTATAAAGCCAGTCAAGAAAGGCGATTTTTTCTCGATCAATGTGGGAGATAAACTGTACAAGGAAAGTGCGGAGAATTACGTGGATTCACCGATAGGACGTGTCATAAGGGGATAAGCCTATTTCGAATTTGGAGCCGCAACGTAAAATGGAGGCGATTTGGGATATCACCGGTACATTCCGTCTTACGCCCTTAGGACGTGGGTATTTCAACATACATTTTGGCAAAGCAAGGAGGAGAGGGATAGAGCATTTCTTCGACAATCTTGGGCCCTTAAACTGGTTTGTCATGATCGCAAAAATGGATTCCCAATGTCAATCCATATAAGGTAAATTCCTCTATAGCTCAGATTTGGGTTAGGGTGTTTGAACTACCGATAGAATATTGGTGTCAAGAAGTATATGAGGGTATTACATCTGCTTTAGGTACTTTGATTAGGATTGATGATAGAACTAGTAGGAAAGAAATGTGTCATTATATTAGGATATTGGTCGAGGTTGATATGAAGAATACACCGCAAGATATAATTATGATTGAGGGGCCATGTCACTTTGTCTTTTCGCCTATTTTCAATATGCGAAGTTGCCTGAATTTTGCAAGAATTGTGGAATTATTGGCCATTCGGTTAGTAGGTGCAACAATAATAAGGATAGCAACAGGGGAACTCCTAGGTCTTCGGCTAATTCTAGAGAACAGGGGTGGAATAGGGTTGTTGATGGTCGGGGTGCGGTAGAGAAGGGGCAGGAAAAGGAGACAAATGTGAATAGGGTGGAAACTTCAAATAGGTTTGATGGAT
Source organism: Paraleonurus japonicus (assembly GCA_030762865.1). NCBI lineage: Eukaryota > Viridiplantae > Streptophyta > Magnoliopsida > Lamiales > Lamiaceae > Paraleonurus > Paraleonurus japonicus. The sequence continues at coordinate 43,570,938 of CM061053.1, read as the reverse complement.
TGGAAGAAGAGGAGCCTCCGTGGAGGAGACTTCGCAATGCCGGAATCTTTGTTCCACTGGACAAATGGATGTAACGGGCACTCTTGGTGCCCCTTTGAAGTCTATACTCAAGCAAACATATCAGCTGCCAAATCGTGTCCAAGAGGTGGATTCTAGTGAATCTCAAGAGGGTTTGGAGGCGGCCAATCAAATTGTGGTTTTTCAAGCGGCCGTTTCGGAAGAAGAGCCAGTTTTAGAGGACAATATGAGACAAATGGAGGCTGCTGCTAAAGAGAAATTTAAAGTCACTAAGGATGAAACTTCAGCCCTTTCGGATATGGGGTTTATGCGCGAACAAGGAAGCACAACCCGCCGAAGCGAGGACTTCAAAGAAATCGTGAATCGTATTCTTTGTTGGAATGTTAGAGGTCTAGGCAATGATCAATCTAAGAATTTTCTTAGATTGCATTGTCTTCGCCTCAAACCCCTTTGGATGGCTATTATTGAGCCCAAAGTGTTACTTTCTTCTATTCCTTTACGTTTTTGGAATGAATTGAATATTGTTTTCCTTACGTAAAATGATAGAAGTCCTTTACGTCCGAATATTTGGGTGTTTTGTAGGGCTGATTTGGTTGATGTTTTGAATGTGGTTTTTAGTTCTAGTCAAGTTGTGATTGTTAATACTTTGCTGTCTAATTTGAGAGTGTCCTTAGGTTTTGTGCGTGCTAGTAATAGGTATATTGTGAGACGTCAACTTTGGAGTGATATTTTACGGTTGAGCTTGCATAATTTTTGTTTAATGGGGATTTTAATGTTGTTTTGGGGGCTCATGAGAGGGCTGGTAGTGTGTGTAGTAATGTTACTGCTATTGCTGATTTTAGGAAGTTCATTGATGATAATATGTTGATTGAGTTTGCTGCTTCGGGATGTTCCCATACTTGATTTATTCGTCATGCTGGTTTTGGTTTACTTGCTGCTAAATTAGACGGGGTTCTTGCTTCTAATGATTTTTAGACTCTTGGGCTGCTTGCTATGTTGATATTTTGCCTAAATCTGCTCCGATCATTGTCCGTTATGCTTAAATGTTAGTGTTGCCACTCCTGTTAATAGGAATAGGTGCTTTCGTTTTGAGAATATGTGGATGGAACATGACTCTTTCTTGCCTTTAGTTGCTGAATCTTGGAAGGCTCCTTTGGAGGCTTCAAATCCTTTAAAGCGTGTCATGGGGAAGCTTAAGCGTCTGATAGAAATCCGTCCATACAAAACCATGCAAACAAGGAGGATCCGTTGGTCATGCGAGAAGGGCCATTCACAAAGGCAAGAGTTAAGAAAATCAAGGAAGCCATGATGATACTTGTGGAGGAAATAAAAGACAAAGTCCAAGTGAATTCTAACTTGAGCCAAATGAAGAATATTGTTCAAGTTGATGGGCTGGACTTTGCATGAAGTGTTGGACTCTTAGAAGGCCCAAGTTTGAAGTCAAGCATGCAAATTTTCGTCCATGCACAAGGACATTTCAAGAATGTCTTTTCATTTTTAGTCAAAGTGTGTTTATTAAGTATTTATTAAGTTCTAGTCTAAAGGTCACCTAATTGTGTTCACATTAGTGAATTAAAATGCCTTCATGATTTGTTCATAAATGAAGGCCACCTCAAGAGTTGTTTGTAGCCTATAAAAGGTGATGCATCCCTTTGTAAAAGGATACAAAATTTGAGTACGAAAATTCCATTATTGGATAAATATTTCTCTTGTGAGATTGTTTCTATTTGAGAACTTATCAAGATTCTTGAGCAAGATCTTGTGGCGTTCAACTATACCGAGGTTCTTGGTTTTTTTCTATAGCCAATGGGTCGAGGTTCATTTTAGCTCTAAGTAAGATCAAACCAGATTCACGATTTGGGTAGATCCGCCGCTTATTTTTATACGTTGGGTTCTTAGATCATTATATCTAATGGGTCCTTCGTCCTCTATCCGCATCGGTTGGTATCAAAGCAATCTGGTATTGATCTGATTATCTTTAGTTGTTAAAAAAAAGCAAAACGTCAAAAAAAAGAGACGTTCAAACAAAAAAAAATTCGTTGAATTTTTCATTCTTCTACGAGATACAGATTTCAAGAATTCCTGTTCCCTAATTCTATAGGACTAAGGGATTGTTGAGTGTCACTTGAAATTGTTCAAAGCTTGATTTAGTTCTCAAGTATTGAGTGGTAAAAGGCTAGAGTGGTGAGCTTATTAGAGGGAGGTAAAAGCCAAAGAGTGATACACGAGTGAATTGTGAGGACATTTTTAGTGATACACGAGTGTTTGTGAGAAGATGGCGGGAACTCCAAATAATCAACAAGAAGCTTTCACCCTACAAGCCATGCAACAACAATTTGCACGGCTAAGAAACATTTTGAAGGCATTACGTAACGTATAGAACAATTGGAGCAGCCTACACCAAACGAACGAAGGAATCCATTTGCCGGTCGGGAAGACATAGCGACAAGGCGGAAACGGAAGAGGAGAATGACGAGTTGGGGGCTGTTCATCGAGGTGAACGGAGAAGAGGTCGAAGGAGACAAAACAATGAAGTAGATCGGAACTTGGGAAGCATCAAAATGCACATTCTGCTTTCCATGGAAAGAGCGACCAGGAAGCATATTTAGAGTGGGAAAAGAAGGTAGAACTTATCTTTGATTGTCATAACTACTGCGAGGAGAAGAAAGTAAAACTTGCTGCGGTTGAGTTCACCGAATATGCCATAGTTTGGTGGTCTCAATTTGCTTGAAATGAAATCAATCATGCGTAAGAGGTTCGTACTTTCTCATTATTTTCGTGAATTGTATCAAAAACTCCAATCTATGATTCAAGGCACGAAAACTATGGACGAATACTACAAGGAGATGGAGGTTTCCATGATTAGGGCAAACGTTGAAGAAGATCGGGAGGCAACTATGGCACGTTTCTTGAACGGGCTAAATAGAGATATTGCTAACGTTGTGGAGCTTCAACACTATGTGGAACTTGATGACTTGGTACATACAGCCATAAAAGTGGAAAAGCAACTAAAGAGGAAGGGTTCCATGCAAAGAAGTTACCCGCAAAATTTTCAATCTTCGAGCAAGATGAAAGAAGGGATTTCTAAGACAGCTTTTGGAGGTACTTCAAAACTCAAGGGGACACATCAAAACCAAGCCTAGCGAGTCGACAAAGGAAAAGGTAACATCTCTACGCCTTCTCGAAGTCGTGATATTAAATGCTTTCGTTGTCATGGACATGGTCATATTGCATCTGAATGTCCAAACAAGAAAGTAATGATTCTAAGGGAAAACGGGGAGATTGAGTCGAAGGTGAGAATGATGGAGGAAGTGGTGATGAGCAAATTGAGGAACTGACGGGTGAACAACTTTTAGTTGTAAGGAGGGCGTTAAACATACAAGCAAAGGTGGGGAGGCTGAACAACAAAGAGAAAACATCTTCCATACACGATGTTTGGTTCAAAAAAGGTATGTGTGTTAATTATTGATAGTGGAAGTTGTACTAACGTTGCTAGTACGAAATGGTGGAGAAACTTGGTTTAAAAACGATTTAAAACATCCTAATCCATATAAGCTTCAATGGCTTAATGATTGTGGAGAAATTCAGGTAACTAAGCAAGTTTTGATTTCATTCTCTATTGGCAAGTATGAAGATGAAGTTTTGTGTGACGTGGTACCAATGCATGCAAGTCACATTCTTTTGGGAGACCATGGCGGTTTGAGCTGTAGTGGTGTATGATGGGTATCTAAATCGATTCACAATAAAACACCAAAACAAGACGTATGTGCTTGTTCCTTTAACTCCACTACAGGTTCATGAAGATCAAATCAAAATGTCAACGGCAAGGATAGATAGTGAGGAACAAAATGTGAGCAAAAAAAGAGTGAAAAAAAAAAATAAGAGGGCGGATTTGAGTGTTTCCGAGGGAGAAAAGAAATTGGATGGAAGTGAGGACCCAAAAAGAGTGAACTTCTTTGCAAGAGGGAGTGAACTAAAGAGAGCCTTAGAGGAAAAAAAATTGTGTTGATGTTGGTACATAAGGAATCCTTTTGAACACTAACGAGTTAACATCTTCTTTGCCTAGTTCTTTTGAGTCTCTTTTGCAGGAGTACGATGATATCTTTCCGGAGGAGGAACCAAATTGTTTACCACCATTAAGAGGAATCGAACATCAAATTGACTTCATCCCAGTGCAACGCTTCCAAACCGACCAGCTTATAGAACTAATCCCGAGGAAACAAAGGAAATTCAAAGACAAGTGGAGGAATTGATGACCAAAGGCAAGGTTCGAGAAAGCATGAGTCCTTGTGCCGTTCCGGTAATTGTGGTTTTCCCAAGAAGGATGGAACATGGAGAATGTGCACAGATTGTCGCGCCGTCAACAAAATTACGGTAAAGTATCGCTATCCTATTCCTAGGTTAGATGATATGCTTGATGAATTGTATGGTGCTGTGTTGTTCTCTAAAATTGATTTGAAAAGTGGCTATCATCAAATAAGGATTAAAGAGGGTGATGAATGGAAAATCGCTTTCAAAACAAAATATGGTTTATATGAGTGGTTGGTAATGCCGTTTGGTTTAACTAATGCACCGAGTACTTTCATGAGATTAATGAACCATGTTTTGCGTGAATTCATTGGAAAGTTTGTGGTTGTGTACTTTGATGATATTCTTATATATAGTAAAAGTTTAGAAGAACATCTTGACCATGTGCGATTTGTATTAGACGCCTTAAGAAAAGAATCTTTGTATGCTAATCTTAAGAAGTGTTCATTTTGCATGGATAAAGTTGTTTTTCTTGGTTTTGTTGTGAGTGCTGATGGAATTGAGATGGAAAAGGACAAGGTCAAAGCTATTCTTGATTGGCCAACTCCTAAAAACATTTACGAAGTAAGAAGTTTTCATGGTCTTGCTAGTTTCTATCGAAGATTTGTTAGAAACTTTAGCACCATTGCTGCACCTTTAAATGAAATTGTAAAAAAGAGGTTGGATTTCTTTGGGGAGAAAAGCAAGAACATGCATTCAATCTTTTGAAAGAAAAACTTCTCCAATTCTTGTGTTGCCTAACTTTAATAAAAACTTTGAACTTGAATGTGATGCATCCGGAGTGGGTATAGGATCTGTTTTGATGCGGGATGGAAAGCCAATTGCTTACTTTAGTGAAAAGTTGAAGGGAGCTCAATTGAACTATCCAACGTCACGACAAGGAGTTGTATGCTTTAGTGAGAGCTTTGGAGACATGGCAACACTACTTGTGGTCACGAGAGTTTGTTATTCATACGGATCATGAATCTCTCAAATACCTTAAGGGTCAAGGTAAGCTTAGTAAGAGGCATGCAAAGTGGGTGGAATTCATTGAGTCATTTCCATATGTGATTAAGTATAAAAGGAAAAGAAAACATTGCTGCTGATGCATTATCTAGGAGGCATGCATTGATCACTACATTGAGTTCTAAACTTCTTGGTTTTGAATTAATTAAGGACATGTATGTTGATGATTCTGATTTTTCTTCTATATATTTGGCTTGTAAGCATGTTGCATTTGAGAAGTTTTATAGACATGAGGGATACTTGTTTCATGAAACTAAGCTTTGCATTCCTAATTGTTCTATACGAGAGTTACTTGTGAGAGAAGCTCATGAGGGAGGTCTAATGGGGCATTTTGGGGTACACAAAATGTTGAATATTTTGTGTGATCATTTCTTTTGGCCTAAAATGCGTGTTGATGTTGAAAGAGTGTGTGAAAGGTGCATAACATGTAAGCAAGCTAAATCAAAAGTGCATCCACATGGGTTGTACAAACCTTTACCCATACCAAGTGAACCTTGGGTAGATATATCCATGGACTTTGTTCTAGGCTTGCCAAGAACAAAGAGAGGTAAGGATTCTGTGTTTGTTGTTGTTGATAGGTTTTCAAAAATGGCACACTTCATTTCATGTAATAAGACTAATGATGCAACTCATATTGCTGATTTATTCTTTAAGGAAGTTGTCCGTTTACATGGAGTACCAAGAACCATTGTAAGTGATAGAGATGCAAAATTTTTGAGTCATTTTTGGCATGTGTTATGGAGTAAATTGGGGACTAAACTTCTATTTTCTACTACATGTCATCCCCAAACGGATGGACAAACTGAAGTCGTTAATAGAACTTTGTCTCAATTGCTTAGAGTTTTGATACAAAAAGAACTTGAAAAATTGGGAGGATTGTTTGCCATTTGCTGAATTTGCTTATAATAGGAGTGTTCATTCTGCTACTAATCACTCTCCTTTTGAAGTTGTCTATGGCTTTAATCCATTATGTCCACTTGATCTCGTTCCAATACCCATTGAAGAAAGTACGAGTCTTGATGGTAAAGCAAAAGCCGAGATGATTAAGAAGTTGCATGAAAGGGTGAAACTCAACATTGAGAAAAGAACCGAGCAATACATTAAGCAAGCAAACAAAGGGCGGAAGCAAGTTATATTTGAGCCCGGGGATTGGGTATGGTTGCATTTGAGGAAGGAAAGGTTTCCAACCAAGAGAAAGTCAAAACTACAACCAAGAGGAGACGGACCTTTTCAAGTGATTGCAAGAATCAATGACAATGCATACAAACTCGATCTTCCGGGTGAGTATAACGTAAGTGCAACTTTCAATGTCACCGATCTTTCTCCTTATCTTGGTGATGCAGATTCGGGGACGAATCCTTTTGAAGAGGAAGGGAATGATAGAAATCCGTCCATACAAAACCATGCAAACAAGGAGGATCCGTTGGTCGTGCGAGAAGGGCCATTTAAAAAGGCAAGAGTTAAGAAAATCAAGGAAGCCATGATGATACTTGTGGAGGAAATAAAAGACAAAGTCCAAGTGAATTCTAACTTGAGCCAAATGAAGAATATTGTTCAAGTTGATAGGCTGGACTTTGCATGAAGTGTTGGACTCTTAGAAGGCCCAAGTTTGAAGTCAAGCATGCAAATTTTCGTCCATGCACAAGTACATTTCAAGAATGTCTTTTCATTTTTAGTCAAAGTGTGTTTATTAAGTATTTATTAAGTTCTAGTCTAAAGGTCACCTAATTGTGTTCACATTAGTGAATTAAAATGCCTTCATGATTTGTTCATAAATGAAGGCCACCTCAAGAGTTGTTTGTAGCCTATAAAAGGTGATGCATCCCTTTGTAAAAGGATACAAAATTTGAAATCTGAAAATTCCATTATTGGATAAATATTTCTCTTGTGAGATTGTTTCTATTTGAGAACTTATCAAGATTCTTGAGCAAGATCTTGTGGCGTTCAACTATACCGAGGTTCTTGGTTTTTTCTATAGCCAACGGGTCGAGGTTCATTTTAGCTCTAAGTAAGATCAAACCAGATTCACGATTTGGGTAGATCCGCTGCTTATTTTTATACGTTGGGTTCTTAGATCATTATATCTAATGGGTCCTTCGTCTCTATCCGCATCAGCGTCTTAGGGGAACTCTTAAAATTTGGAATAAATCGGTTTTTGGCAATGTTTTTGCTTCTTGTGAGCAGGTTTTGCAAGATCTTTTGAGGGTTCAAAATGAAATTCTTCTAAATGAGGATTCTGGCTCTATTGGAGGAGGAGATTAATTGTCATGTCAAGCTTAATGGGATTTTGAAGCAACAATTTCAGTACTTACGTCAAAAGAATAGGCTTGATTGGCTTCAAGATGGGGATAGAAATTCCAGGTTTTTTCATGTTTTAAATAAGATTAATCATGTTCCTAAGTCTATAACTGAAATGAGTATTAATGGTCAAATTTCCAATGATGATTTTTTAATAAAACAACATGTGGTTGAGTATTTTGAATCTTTGTTTGCTGTTGAGAATATGGAGTCTAATATGTGGGGTTTTGTTGAGAATCTTGTCCCTAAGCGGAGTCACGGACATGCAGAATGATGCTCTTGTTGCTCCTCCAACTTGGGAGGAGACAATGGAGGTTATGGGGCTGGATGGGAGTAGTTCGCCTGGTCCCGATGGTTTTACGGGTTCTTTCTTTCAGCATTGTTGGAAGATTATTGGCTTTGAGGTTTGGGAGGCTGTCGGGTTCTTCTTTATTAATAGATATATTCCGGTTAGTTTGAATGCTTGTCATGTTACCCTTATTCCTAAAGTTGACGGTGCAAATGAGATTAAAAATTTCGGACCCATAGTCTTAGGGAATTTCTTGTTTAAGATTTTAACTAAGATTATTTCGATTAGATTTGGTTTGATTTTATCTCATGTGCTTACTCCTTTCCAATTTGGTTTTATTCCGGTAGGAAGATTAGGAATTGTATTGCTCTTGCATCGGAGGCTTTTAATAAGATGTTGTCTGCTACTCATATTAGGGAATGACTTTGAAAATTGATATTACTAAAGCTTTTGATACTTTGGATTGGAGATTTTTGCTGCATGTTTTGTTTTGCATGGGGTTTAATGATAGTTTTATTGAGATCATTCGGTCTGTCCTATATTCTCGCGAGATTGTCTATTATCGTTAACGGTACTCCGTGTGGTTTTTGCTTGCTCTAGGGGTGTTAGGCGGGGGACCCTCTATCTAAGCTTCTTTTTGTCTTTGCGGAGGATGTGCTTGGGAGGTGGATTGATTGGGCTATTCGGCGAGGATCGAGTTTAATCCTCTCAATTATTGTCCTTCTTATCTTTTTTATGCGGATGATCCGATTTTCTTTGGCATTGCTAATTCTAAGAATATGTGTTGCATTAGACGTATTTTACGGGATTATGGTGATATTTCGGCCAAAGTTTAACCCTAGGAAATCTAGGGTTTACTATGGGAATAAGGTGACTACGGCCAGCGTGACGTAGACTCGGTCATCTCATTGAGATTATTCAGGAGCTATCCCGTTTGATTATTTAGGGATTTCTATTTTTCGGGGTTCTCCTAAGGCGGGTAACCTTAGAAGTATTGCAGATTCTGTCATTAATAAATTTGCTAGATGGAAAGGTTCTACGTTGTCTTTAGCTGGTCGTGCTTGTTTGATAAATTCGGTGATTGCTAGTTCTCTTGTTCATTATATGTTGATTTACCGTTGGCGGCTAGTCTTTTGAAAAAATTGAGAATGCTATGCGTAATTTTACGTGGACGGGTAACATTAATAAAATGGGTAGTTTTAATATTTCTTGGTCTAAATGTTGTGCTCCTAGGGATGAAGGGGGTTTGGGTATTAGATCGCTTAGGATTGCGAATCTGCTTATAATAGTAAGTTTGTTTGGGATGTGTTGAGTCTTAATTCGGTTGACTTGAAGTATATTCACAATAGGTTTTTAATGATACTAATACTTTGCGTAAGTTTCGTGGGGTGTCTTCTATTTGGTCGGTTTTAGGAATCATGCGCCTAGGCTCATTTACGAATCTAGGTGGACTGTTGGTATGACATCTAAAGTGCTTTTTGGAATGATAATTAGCTTGGTTTTGTGATTTACGATAGGTTAGGTATTTCTTATGAGGACCGTAAGGATTTGAGGCATACTATTTCGATTATTTCTTTGACAATTCTTGGCACTTGCATGAGGATTTTATTAAGTATTGTCTTGATATTGCTATTTGTGTTGTTGCCTTTGAATTTTCTCCTAGTGAGGATAAGAGGGCTTGGTGTTTTTCTATTAATGGGAATGTTTCTTCCTCTCTTGCTTATCATAACTTGCGTGTTTCTTTTCCTAAGCCTCGTTGGGCTAGTTGGATTTGGAGTAAATTCATTCCAGATTGTAGGTCCACGCTTGTGTGGAGATTGGTTAATGGTCGTTTGCCTACTTATGATAAGTTAGGGAAAATTGGTGTCTTGGGTCCTCACATTTGTTTGCTTTGTATGGGTGATATGGAGTCTATTGATCATGTTTTTAATAGCTGTTCGTTTGTACAAATTTTATGGAGAAAGTTGTATGATCTTTTTGATATGATTTTTGATGATTACTCTTCTTTTAATGAGCATTTATGTGCGGCTATTACGTGTAAAGGCAGCAAGCAATTATTGAATTTGTGGAAAATTGGTTTCATTTCTTTATGTTGGGTTATTTGGAATACTAGGAACCGTTGTCACTTTGATAATATTGCTCCTTCTACTAATCGTTCTTGGTCCGTTATTGTTGCTTTGATTAAGGAAGCAGGTTCCTTGGGTGTGGGCTGTCCCGATGGTTCGGTTAGGGATTTAGTGGTAATGAAAAGGCTGGGTTTTACCTTATCTCCTCCGGTTCCTAAGCGTCTTATTTCTTTTAAATGGACTGCTCCTCTAATCGGCGAGGTTAAGGTAAATACGGACTGTAGTACGAGCAAAAGTCCGGACAAGTTATATGGTGGTTTTGTTTTTAGAAATAATAGGGGTTTTTTCTTGGCTGCCTGTTCTCTTTTGGTTGGTTGGGGTTTCCCGTTTGAAGGGGAATTGGCCAACGCTTTACGTGCTATTTTATATGCTCATACTAATGGTTGGAATAAGTTGTGGTTAGAAACAGATTCTTTGTATGTTTGTGATGCTTTTGATGGTAGGCTTTCTTACATTCCTTGGAGATTGCAAGCTTTATGGGATAAATGGAGAGTGTTAGCTCCTACTTTTGAATTGCGTGTGAGTCACATTTACAGGGAAGGAAATAAGCCTGCCGATTTAATTGCTAAATCCCATCTTTGCGCTGAATGGCAGTGGTCGCCCTCTGGTGTTTGTGAAGGAGCTTATTGATGCCGATATTAATTTGGAGCATTTTAGATTTGTGAATGTTAATTCCTCTTAGTTGGTTTTGTTTGCTTTGTGGTGCTTTGTTCTGTTTTTCGGGTAACCCGTTGTTGTTCTTAGACTGGTTTCTTGATCAAGAGAGGATAATGTTGAGCTCAAGGCATTGTGGTGTTCAGAGTAGAATAAGAAAGGTGGTTCTCATATTTGTCTGTCGGTTGATTGGTTCTTGGAACTTCATTGTTGGTTTGTTTGTTGTGTTTTCGTTGCCTTGTATTACGGGCTTTTGTTTGTTTCGGGGGTCTTGTATTCCGGACCTTGGTTGACCACTTGTATTTCGGGTCCTGTGTTTTTGTTCCTTGGGAGGCTTGCTTGTTGTTACTCTTTTTCTCCTTTGTCCGGTTTTTCCCCAAGGGGGTTTTACGGACAAGGTTTTTAGTGAGGCCTTGCAAGCCTCGGACGTTTCCCCTTTGAAGTCGGGGTTATGACTTCTTTTCTTTTTCTTTTATAATAATATCATCTTATTCCTCAAATTATCCTATTAAAAACTTGTTATTTTTCCTCTTTTTAATTGCTAAAATAAAAATATGCATAGGGTTTGTAGGATTCTCAATAAACTTCGGTATGACCCATGATAAATTATTGATTTTTATGTTTTTGCATTCAAAACGTTTATGAATTGGTCATTTCCTTCACTATCTGCAATAGGTGTAGTTTTCGAGTGATATCATCGATAACTAATTTTGTGATAACTAGTTATTTTTTATCTTTTTGTATACAAAACACTAATGAAATTATCATTTCACTCAAATAATCATCAATTAAGTTAACAAAAGTATTTAGAAATTCCCCGTAAATCTCAAATTATCCTATTAAATTCGTTATTTTTCCTCTTTTTGATTGTTAAAACAAAAATCCATAAGGTTTGTAGGATTGAATAATCTCGGTATGACTCATCATAAATCATTGATTTTTAGGTTTTGCATTCGAAACGTTTATGAATTGGTCATTTCCTTTCACTATCTCGCATTAGGTGTAGTTTTTAGTGTATTATTATTAACAACTAATTTTGTGATATCTAGTTATTTTTTATCTTTACAAAAAACTAATGAAATGATCATTTCACTCTAATAATCATACATTAAGATAACAAAAATATTTAAAAATTACCAATAGATCTGAAATTATACTATCAAAAACTCGTTATTTTTCCTCTTTTTGCTTTCTAAAACGAAAATCCATAGGGTTTGTAGGATTATGAATAATCTCGGTATGACCCATGATAAATCATTAATTTTAATATTTTTGCATTAAGAAAGTTTATGTATCGGTCATTTCCCTTCACTCTCTACATTAGGTGTAGTTTAAAGAGTGATATCATCGACAACTAATTTTGTGATGACGAGTAATTTTTTTCTTTTTGCATACAAATCATTAATGGAATGATCATTTCACTCTATAATCCTCAATTAAGGGAAGAAAAGTAATTAGGAATTCCAAATAGATTTCAAATTATCCTATTAGAAACTCGTTATTTTTACTCTTTTAGCTTGCTAAAACGAAAATCCATAAGGGTTGGTAAGATTACGAATAATCACGGTATGACCCATGACAAATAATTGATTTATATGTTTTTGAATTCAAAACCTTTTTGAATTGGTCATTTCCTTTTACTATCTGCATTAGATGTAGTTTTGAGTGATATCATCGAAAACTAATTTTGTGATAACTAGTTATTTTTATCTTTGCGTACAAAACACTAAAGAAATGATCATTTCACTCTAATAATCATTAATTAAGGTAACAAAAGTATTTAGGAATTCCAAATAGATCTCAAATTATCCGATTAAAAACTTCGTTATTTTTCCACTTTTTGATTGTTAAAGCGAAAATCCATTGGGTTTGAAGGATTCTGAAAAATCTCGGTATGACCAATGATAAATCATTGATTTTTGTGTTTTTGCATTCAAAAAGTTTATCTATCGGTCATGTCCTTTCACTATCTCGCATTAGGTGTAGTTTTTAGTGTGTTATTATTAACAACTAATTTTGTGATAACTAGTTATTTTTATCTTTTTGTATACAAAACACTAATGAAATGATCATTTCACTCTAATAATCATCAATTAAGGTAACAAAAATATTTAGGAATTCCCGTAGATCTCAAATTATCCTATTAAAAACTCGTTATTTTTCCTCTTTTTGATTGTTAAAACGAAAATCCATAGGGTTTGTAGGATTACGAATAATCTCGGTATGACCCATGATAAACCTTTGGGAGGCTTGTAGTTTTGAGTGATATCATCGATAATTAATTTTGTGATAACTAGTTACTTTATATCTTTTTGCGTACAAAACATTAATGAAATGATCATTTCAATCTAATAATCGTTAATTAAGGTAACAAAAGTATTTAGGAATTCCAAATAGATCTCAAATTATCCTATTAAACACTCGTTATTTTTCCGCTTTTTTATTGTTAAAACGAAAATCCATAGGGTTTGTAGGATTCTGAAAAATCTCGGTATGACCCATGATAAATCATTGATTTTTGTGTTTTTGCATTCGAAATGTTTATGAATTGGTCAATTCCTTTCAATATCTGCGTTAGGTGTAGTTTTTAATATGTTATTATTAACAACTAATTTTGTGATAACTAGTTATTTTTTCTTTTTGCATACAAAACACTAATGAAATGATCATTTCACTCTAATAATCATCAATTAAGATAACAAAAGTATTTAGGAATTATCAATAGATATGAAATTATCCTATCAAAAACTCGTTGTTTTTCCTCTTTTTGCTTTCTAAAACGAAAATCCATAGGGTTTGTAGGATTATGAATAATCTCGGTATGACCCATGATAAATCATTAATTTTAATATTTTTGCATTAAGAAAGTTTATGTATCGGTCATTTCCCTTCACTCTCTACATTAGGTGTAGTTTAAAGAGTGATATCATCGACAACTAATTTTGTGATGACGAGTTATTTTTTTCTTTTTGCATACAAATCATTAATGGAATGATCATTTCACTCTATAATCCTCAATTAAGGGAAGAAAAGTAATTAGGAATTCCAAATAGATTTCAAATTATCCTATTAGAAACTCGTTATTTTTACTCTTTTAGCTTGCTAAAACGAAAATACATAAGGGTTGGTAAGATCGAATAATCACGGTATGACCCATGACAAATAATTGATTTATATGTTTTTGAATTCAAAACCTTTTTGAATTGGTCATTTCCTTTTACTATCTGCATTAGATGTAGTTTTCAGAGTGATATCATCGAAAACTAATTTTGTGATAACTAGTTATTTTTTATCTTTTTGCGTACAAAACACTAAAGAAATGATCATTTCACTCTAATAATCATTAATTAAGGTAACAAAAGTATTTAGGAATTCCAAATAGATCTCAAATTATCCGATTAAAAACTCGTTATTTTTCCACTTTTTGATTGTTAAAACGAAAATCCATTGGGTTTGAAGGATTCTGAAAAATCTCGGTATGACCAATGATAAATCATTGATTTTTGTGTTTTTGCATTCAAAAGTTTATCTATCGGTCATGTCCTTTCACTATCTGCATTAGGTGTAGTTTTTAGTGTGTTATTATTAACAACTAATTTTGTGATAACTAGTTATTTTTTATCTTTTTGTATACAAAACACTAATGAAATGATCATTTCACTCTAATAATCATCAATTAAGGTAACAAAAGTATTTAGGAATTCCTGTAGATCTCAAATTATCCTATTAAAAACTCGTTATTTTTCCTCTTTTTGATTGTTAAAACGAAAATCCATAGGGTTTGTAGGATTAGAATAATCTCGGTATGACCCATGATAAATCTTTATTTTTTAAGTTTTGCATTCAAAAAGACTATCTATCGGTCATTTCCGTTCACGATCTACATTAGGTTTAGTTTTGAGTGTTATAGTCGATGCTAATTTTGTGATAACTAGTTATTTTTACCTTTTCGCATACTAAACACTAATTAAATGATCATTTCACTCTATAATCCTCAATTAAGGGAAGAAAAGTATTTGGAATTCCCAATAGATTTCAAATTATCCTATCGAAAACTCGTTATTTGTACTCTTTTTGCTTGCTAAAACGAAAATCCATAGGGTTAGTAGGATTACGAATAATCTCGGTATGACCCATGATAAATCATTTATTTTTATGTTTTTGCATTCAAAATGTTTATGAATTGGTCATTTCTCTAAACTATCGGCATTAGGTGTAGTTTTGAGTGATATCATCGACAACTAATTTTGTGATAACTAGTTATTTTTTATCTTTTTGCGTACAAAACACTAATGAAATGATCATTTTAATCTAATAATCATCAATTAAGGTAACAAAGTATTTAGGAATTCCCAATTGATCTCAAATTATCCTATTAAAAACTCGTTATTTTTCCTCTTTTTGATTGTTAAAACAAAAATCCAGAGGGTTGTAGGATTCTTAATAATCTCGGTATGACCCATGAAAAATCATTGATTTTTATGTTTTTGCATTCGAAACATTTATGAATTGGTCATTTCCTTTCACTATCTGTATTAGGTGTGGTTTTTAATGTGTTATTATTAACAACTAATTTTGTGATAACTAGTTATTTTATATCTTTTTGCATACAAAACACTAATGAAATGATCATTTCACTCTAATAATCATCAATTAAGATAATAAAAGTATTTAGGAATTACCAATAGATCTGAAATTATCCTATCAAAAACTCGTTGTTTTTCCTCTTTTTGCTTTCTAAAACGAAAATCCGTAGGGTTTGTAGGATTATGAATAATCTCGGTATGACCCATTATAAATCTTTAATTTTAATGTGTTTGCATTCAAAAAGTTTATGTACCGCTCATTTCCTTTCACTATCTATATTAGGTGTAGTTTAAAAAGTGATAACGTCGACAACTAATTTTGTTATGACGAGTTATTTTTTCTTTTTGTACACAAAACACTAATGCAATGATCATTTCACTCTATAATCCTCAATTAAGGGAAGAAAAGTATTTGGAAATTCCCAATAGATTTCAAATTATCCTATCGAAACTCGTTATTTTTACTCTTTTTGCTTACTAAAGCGAAAATCTATAGGGTTTGTAGGCTTATGAATAATCTCGGTATGACCCATGATAAATCATTTAATTTTATGTTTTTGCATTCAAAACGTTTATGAATTGGTCATTTCCAAACCTATCTGCATCGGTGTAGTTTTAGAGTGATATCATCGACAACTAATTTTGTGATAACTAGTTATTTTTATCTTTTTGTATACAAAACACTAATGAAATGATCATTTCAATCTAATAATCATCAATTAAGGTAACAAAAGTATTTAGGAATTCCCGTAGATCTTAAATTATCCTATTAAAAACTCGTTATTTTTCCTCTTTTGATTGTTAAAGCGAAAATCCGTAGGGTTTCTAGGATTCTGAATAATCTCGGTATGAACCATGATAAATCATTGATTTTCATGTTTTTGCATTCAAAGCGTTTATGAATTGGTCATTTCCTCTCACTATCTGTATTAGGTGTAGTTTTTAGTGTGTTATTATTAACAACTAATTTTGTGATATCTAGTTATTTTTATCTTTTTGCATACAAAACACTAATGAAATGATCATTTCACTCTAATAATCATCAATTAAGATAACAAAAGTATTTATGAATTGCCAATAGATCTGAAATTATCCTATAAAAACTCGTTATTTTTCCTCTTTTTGCTTTCTAAAACGAAAATCCATAGGGATTGTAGGATTATGAATAATCTCGGTATGACCCATGACAAATCATTTTATTTTAATGTTTTTGCATTAAGAAAGTTTATGTATCGGTCATTTCCTTCACTATCTCGCATTAGGTGTAGTTTTGAGTGATATCATCGACAACTAATTTTGTGATAACTAGTTATTTTTATCTTTTTGCGTACAAAACACTAATGAAATGATCATTTCACTCTAATAATCATCAATTAAGGTAACAAAGTATTTAGGAATTCCCAATTGATCTCAAATTATCTGTTAAAAACTTGTTATTTTTCCTCTTTTTATTGCTAAAATGAAAATGCATAGAGTTTGTAGGATTACGAATAATCTCGGTATGACCAATGATAAATCATTGTTTTTTAAGTTTTTGCATGACTATATATCGGTCATTTCCGTTCACGATCAACATTAGGTGTAGTTTTGAGTGTTATCATCGACAACTAATATTGTGATAACTAGTTATTTTTTACCTTTTCGCATACTAAACACTAATGAATTGATCATTTCACTCTAATAATCATCAATCAAGGCAACAAAGTATTTAGGAATTCCCAATTTATCTCAAATTATCCTATTAAAAACTCGTTATTTTTCCTCTTTTTTTTGATTGCTAAAATGAAAATGCATAGGGTTTGTAGGATTATGAATAATCTTGGTATGACCCATGATAAATCATTGATTTTTGTTTTTTCATTCAAAAAGTTTATCTATCGGTCATTTCCTTTCACTATATGCATTAGGTGTTGTTTTAAGTGTGTTATTGTTAACAACTAATTTTGTGATAACTAGTTATTTTTTATCTTTTACGCAAACAAAACACAAATGAAATGATCATTTCAATCTAATAATCATCAATTAAGGTAACAAAAGTATATTGGAATTACCAATAGATCTCAAATTATCCTATCAAAAACTCGTTATTTTTGTCTTTTTGCTTGCTAAAGCGAAAATCTATAGGGTTTGTAGGCTTCGAATAATCTCGGTATGACCCATGATAAATCATTTAATTTTATGTTTTTGCATTCAAAACGTTTATGAATTGGTCATTTCCCTAAACTATACTGCATCGGTGTAGTTTTCAGAGTGATATCATCGACAACTAATTTTGTGATAACTAGTTATTTTTTATCTTTTTGTATACAAAACACTAATGAAATGATCATTTCAATCTAATAATCATCAATTAAGGTAACAAAAGTATTTAGGAATTCCCGTAGATCTTAAATTATCCTATTAAAAACTCGTTATTTTTCCTCTTTTTGATTGTTAAAGCGAAAATCCATAGGGTTTCTAGGATTACGAATAATCTCGGTATGACCCATGATAAATCATTGATTTTCATGTTTTTGCATTCAAACGTTTATGAATTGGTCATTTCCTCTCACTATCTGCATTAGGTGTAGTTTTTAGTGTGTTATTATTAACAACTAATTTTGTGATATCTAGTTATTTTTATCTTTTTGCATATAAAACACTAATGAAATGATCATTTCACTCTAATAATCATCAATTAAGATAACAAAAGTATTTATGAATTGCCAATAGATCTGAAATTATCCTATAAAAAACTTCGTTATTTTTCCTCTTCTTGCTTTCTAAAACGAAAATCCATAGGATTTGTAGGATTATGAATAATCTCGGTATGACCCATGATAAATCATTTATTTTAATGTTTTTGCATTAAGAAAGTTTATGTATCGGTCATTTCCCTTCACTCTCTACATTAGGTGTAGTTTAAAGAGTGATATCATCGACAACTAATTTTGTGATGACGAGTTATATTTTTCCTTTTTGCATACAAAACATTAATGGAATGATCATTTCACTCTACAATCCTCAATTAAGGGAAGAAAAGTATTTAGGAATTCCCCTTAGATATCAAATTATCCTATTAAAAACTTCGTTATTTTTCCACTTTTTGATTGTTAAAACGAAAATCCTTAGGGTTTGTAGGATTCCAAATAATCTCGGTATGACCCATGATAAATCATTGATTTTTATGTTTTTGCATTCAAAGCGTTTATGAATTGGTCATTTCCCTTAACTATTTGCATTAGGTGTAGTTTTCAGAGTGATATCACCGACAAATAATTTTGTGATAACTAGTTATTTTTTATCTTTTTGCGTACAAAACACTAATGAAATGATCATTTCACTCTAATAACATCAATTAAGGTAACAAAAGTATTTAGGAATTTCGTAGATCTCAAATTATCCTATTAAAAACTCGTTATTTTTCCTCTTTTAATTGTTTAAACGAAAATCCATAGGGTAAGTAGGATTCTTAATAATCTCGGTATGACCCATGATAAATCATTGATTTTTATGTTTTTGCATTGAAAGCGTTTATGAATTGGTCATTTTCTTTCACTATCTGCATTAGGTGTAGTTTTTAATGTGTTATTATTAACAACTAATTTTGTGATAACTAGTTATTTTTTATCTTTTGCATACAAAACACTAATGAAATGATCATTTCACTCTAATAATCATCAATTAAGATAACAAAAGTATTTAGAAATTACTAATAGATCTGAAATTATCCTATCAAACACTCGTTATTTTTCCTCTTTTTACTTTCTAAAACGAAAATCCCTAGGGTTTGTAGGATTATGAATAATCTCGGTATGACCCATGATAAATCATTAATTTTAATGTTTTTGCATTCAAAAGTTTATGTATCGGTCATTTCCCTTCACAATCTACATTAGGTGTAGTTTAAAAAGTGATATCATCGACAACTAATTTTGTGATGACGAGTTAATTTTTCTTTTTGCATACAAAACACTAATGCAATGATCATTTCACTCTATAATCCTCAATTAAGGGAAGAAAAGTATTTGGGAATTCCCAATAGATTTCAAATTATTCTATCGAAACTCGTTATATGTACTCTTTTTGCTTGCTAAAACGAAATCCATAGGGTTTGTAGGATTGAGAATAATCTCGGTATGACCCATGATAAATCATTTATTTTTATGTTTTTGCATTCAAAACGTTTATGAATTGGTCATTTCCTAAACTATCGACATTAGGTGTAGTTTTCGAGTGATATCATCGACAACTAATTTTGTGATAACTATTTATTTTTATCTTTTTGCATACCAAACACAAATGAAATGATCATTTCACTCTAATAATCATCAATTAAGGTAACAAAAGTATTTTGGAATTACCGGTAGATCTCAAATTATCCTATCAAAAACTCATTAGTTTTCCTCTTTTTGATTGCTAAAATGAAAATGCATAGGGTTTGTAGGATTATGAATAATCTTGGTATGACCCATGATAAATCATTGATTTTTGTTTTTTCATTCAAAAATTTATCTATCGGTCATTTCCTTTCACTATATGCATTAGGTGTTGTTTTAAGTGTGTTATTGTTAATGACTAATTTTGTGATAACTAGTTATTTTTATCTTTACGCAAACAAAACACAAATGAAATGATCATTTCAATCTAATAATCATCAATTAAGGTAACAAAAGTATATTGGAATTACCAATAGATCTCAAATTATCCTATCAAAAACTCGTTATTTTTGTCTTTTTGCTTGCTAAAGCGAAAATCTATAGGGTTTGTAGGCTTGAATAATCTCGGTATGTTTTTGCATTCAAAACGTTTATGAATTGGTCATTTCCCTAAACTATACGCATCGGTGTAGTTTTCGAGTGATATCATCGACAACTAATTTTGTGATAACTAGTTATTTTTTTATCTTTTTGTATACAAAACACTAATGAAATGATCATTTCAATCTAATAATCATCAATTAAGGTAACAAAAGTATTTAGGAATTCCCAGTAGATCTTAAATTATCCTATTAAAAACTCGTTATTTTTCCTCTTTTTGATTGTTAAAACGAAAATCCATAGGGTTTCTAGGATTCTGAATATTCTCGGTATGACCCATGATAAATCATTGATTTTCATGTTTTTGCATTCAAGCGTTTATGAATTGGTCATTTCCTCTCACTATCTGCATTAGGTGTAGTTTTTAGTGTGTTATTATTAACAACTAATTTTGTGATATCTAGTTATTTTTATCTTTTTGCATATAAAACACTAATGAAATGATCATTTCACTCTAATAATCATCAATTAAGATAACAAAAGTATTTATGAATTGCCAATAGATCTGAAATTATCCTATAAAAAACTCGTTATTTTTCCTCTTCTTGCTTTCTAAAACGAAAATCCATAGGGTTTGTAGGATTATGAATAATCTCGGTATGACCCATGATAAATCATTTATTTTAATGTTTTTGCATTAAGAAAGTTTATGTATCGGTCATTTCCCTTCACTCTCTACATTAAGGACTACCGTCCCATTGTTGTTGGTAACTTCCTTTTTAAAATTATCACTAAAGTACTTGCTTCCAGGTTTGGGTATATTCTTGACTTGCATTGTTCTTCTTTTCGGTTTGGTTTTATACCGAATAGAAATATTCAAACCTGTTTAGCTTTGGCCTCGGAGGCTTTTAATGATATTTTGGCCAGCTCTAATTACTGATGGCATGATTTTGAAAATCGATATTGCTAAGGCTTTTGATACTCTTTCTTGGGATTTCTTGAAAATGGTTCTTTGTAAGTTTGGGTTTTGTGATCGTTTTGTTCAGTTTGTTCAGGTCATTTTGGTGTCTGCGAGACTCTCGATCTTGATTAATGGCTGTCCCTCGGAGGTCTTTTCTTGTTCTAGGGGTGTTAGGCAAGGGGACCCTTTGTCTCCTTTGCTCTTTTGTCTTGCGAAGAGGCCCTTGGGCGTTGGCTTAATTGGAAGATTGCGATAATATTTTTGTTACTTTGCATCATTCCCCCACTTTCTTTTTATGCGGATGACCTTTTATTTATTGGGGCTGCCACTATGCGTAATATTCGTTGTTTAGTTGATGTGTTGCGGGGTTACGGGGCTCTCTCCGGGCAGATTTTTAGTCCTTCAAAATCCACCATTTACTTTGGGAGGAAGGTTAGCAACTCGAAGGCTCGCCATATTCGTTCTTGCATTTCTATTCCAGCGGGGTACTTGCCCACCACTTATCTTGGTCTCCCTATCTTCCGTGGTGTTCCAAGGACTTCTCACCTTTGTGCGATCGCGGATAAGGTTATTTCTAAATTTAGTAAGTGGAAGGGTAATTGTTTATCTTTGGCGGGTAGAATTTGTCTTGTTCGTTCAGTTATTGAGGGCTCTCTTGTTCATTATATGATGCTTTATTTGTGGCCTCGTGGTTTACTAAAGAAAGTGGAGAGTGCTATGCGTAATTTCATATGGACGGGGATGTGTTTAAAAGAGGTTCTTTGAACATTTCTTGGTCTAGATGTTGTGCTCCTATTAGCGAGGGGGTCTTGGTATTAGATCTCTTAGAATTGCTAATCATGCTTATATTTCTAGATTGTCTTGGACTATTCTTGCTAACAACTGAGGCTAGCTTGTATCTTTACAAAAGGTTTATGTACGGGGCTGCTCTTTTTCTAATCGTAAAAGGGTTTCTTCTATTAGATCGGGGTGGTTAAGCATCTTCCTAGGGTTTTGTCGAGTCTCGTTGGATTGTGGGTGATGGTTGTGCTATTAATTTTGGAATGATAATTGGTTGGGGTTTGTTATTCTTGATGTTCTTGATATTCCTTACGATGTTCGTAAGACGCTTACTTATTCGTGGCTGACTATTATGTGGGAAATTGTTGGATTTTACATGCTGATTTTTGATGAATTATATTGAAATTGTTAAGTTGATTGTTTCCATGGATTTTTCTGTTAATGATTCTCGTATTTGGTGTTATTCGGTGTGCGGGAATGCTGGTGTCTAAGAGTGTGTTTGATAGGCTTCGTGTTTCTTTTCCAAGGCCTAGTTGGGCCTCTTGGATTTGGGATAAGGCTGTCCCTACTTGCCGTTCGACTTTGGTGCAGCGTGCTATTTATGGTAAGCTTCCCACGGCGGATCGTTGGATTGGTCGTGGTTTCTATGGTCCTTCTATGTGTTTTCTTTGTCATAATAGTTCGGAGGATGTTGATCATGTTCTTTCTTCTGTCCGTTTTCTTCTCATTTGTGGATTAAGCTTAGTATTGTTTTTGGTGTGGATTTTTATTGCTGTTTCTTATAATCAGCTGATTCTTTGGGCCATTAGTGTGAATTTTAGTCCCAGGGTTTTGATTCTTTGGAAGGCAGCGGTTATTTCTTTATCATGGATCCTTTGGGCTACTCATAATAAGTGCATTTTCGAGGATTATAGTCCAGCTGAAATTTGGTTGTTGGTATTTCTTGATTTCGCTTATCGGGAGTCTAATCATTTATTCTACTGATTTTGGTGATAACTCACAATCTGATTTGTTGATTTGCTCTCGTTTAGGTGTTTCTTATCGGCCTCGTCCTTCTCGTAGGATGGTTCCTTGTCGTTGGATTGCCCCTTCCACTGGTGGGTTAAAATTAATTCGGATTGTAATGCGATGGTTCTCTGGGCTGTTATATGCGGGGGCTATTTTAGGAATAATCGGGGTTTTTCCTTCTTTGCTCTTTCTACTTGTTGGTTGGGGCTTTCCTCAGGAGGGAGGCTTGCGGCTGCTCTTAAGTCCATTCTTTATGCTTTTCATAAGGGTTGGCTTTCTATTATTTTAGAAACTGATTTGATGTATGTTGTTAGGATTTTCCGGGATAGTAGGCCGGCTATTCCATGGCGTGTTCGCCTCCTTTGGGATGCTTGGACTCGGATTCGGGGATATGACTTTGGACGTGCATCATGGGTTTCGTGAGGTGAATCGGGCTGCGGATTATATTGCTAAATCAAGAGTCGAGGCTGAGTGGGTTGGCAACCCTCACGGGTTTTTAGATAGTTTTTGTATGATGATATGCATAGAGATTACTTTAGGCGGTGTGTGTAGTTTGTTTTTGTTTGATTTTGGGACCTTGTATTCCGGGTCTTCTCCTATTGTAGGCTATAATGCTCCCGTTGTTACTCTTTTTCCCCTCTAGGCGGTTTTCCCCATGGGGAGTTTCTGATCGGAGGTTTTTAGTGAGGCCGGGTGCATTACTTTGACTAGCCTTTTTGAGCCGGGCTGTGGCTCAATTTTTCCTTTTCTTTTTATAAAATCTGCCTTTATTCGTCTACATTAGGTGTAATTTAAAGAGTGATATCATCGACAACTAATTTTGTGATGACGAGTTATATTTTTCCTTTTTGCATACAAAACATTAATGGAATGATCATTTCACTCTACAATCCTCAATTAAGGGAAGAAAAGTATTTAGGAATTCCCAATAGATTTCAAATTATCCTATCTGAAACTCGTTATTTTTACTCTTTTTGCGTGCTAAAATGAAAATCCAAAGGATTGGTAGGATTCTGAATAATCACGGTATGACCCATGATAAATAATTGATTTTTATGTTTTTGCATTCAAAACCTTTTTGAATTGGTCATTTCCTTTTACTATATGCATTAGGTGTAGTTTTCGGAGTGATATAATCAACAACTAATTTTGTGATAACTAGTTATTTTTTATCTTTTTGCGTACAAAACACTAATGAAATGATCATTTCACTCTAATAATCATTAATTAAGGTAACAAAAGTATTTAGGAATTCCAAATAGATCTCAAATTATCCTAATTTTTCCAATTTTTGATTGTTAAAACGAAAATCCATAGGGTTTGTAGGATTCTTAAAAATGTCGGTATGACCCATGATAAATCATTGATTTTTGTGTTTTTGCATTCAAAAAGTTTATCTATCGGTCATGTCCTTTCACTATCTCGCATTAGGTGTAGTTTTTAGTGTGTTATTATTAAAAACTAATTTTGTGATGACTAGTTATTTTTTATCTTTTTGTATACAAAACACTAATGAAATGATCATTTCAATCTAATAAACATCAACTAATGTAACAAAAGTATTTAGGAATTCCCCTTAGATATCAAATTATCCTATTAAAACTCGTTATTTTTCCACTTTTTGATTGTTAAAACGAAAATCCTTAGGGTTTGTAGGATTCCAAATAATCTCGGTATGACCCATGATAAATCATTGATTTTTATGTTTTTGCATTCAAAACGTTTATGAATTGGTCATTTCCCTTAACTATTTGCATTAGGTGTAGTTTTGAGTGATATCACCGACAAATAATTTTGTGATAACTAGTTATTTTTATCTTTTTGCGTACAAAATACTAATGAAATGATCATTTCACTCTAATAATCATCAATTAAGGTAACAAAGTATTTAGGAATTCCCAATTGACCTCAAATTATCCTATTAAAAACTTGTTATTTTTCCTCTTTTTATTGCTAAAATGAAAATGCATATAGTTTGTATGATTGAATAATCTCGGCATGACCCACGAAAAATCATTGGTTTTTAAGTTTTTGCATTCAAAAAGACTATATATCGGTCATTTCCGTTCACGATCTACATTAGGTGTAGTTTTGAGTGTCATCGACAACTAATTTTGTGATAACTAGTTATTTTTTATCATTTCGCATACAAAACAGTAATGAAATGATCATTTCACTCTAATAATCATTAATTAAGGTAACAAAAGTATTTAGGAATTCCAAATAGATCTCAAATTATCCAATTAAAAACTCGTTATTTTTCCACTTTTTGATTGTTAAAACAAAAATCCATAGGGTTTGTAGGATTACGAAAAATCTCGGTATGACCCATGATAAATCATTGATTTTGGTGTTTTTGCATTCAAAAGTTTATCCATCGGTCATGTCCTTTCACTATCTGCATTAGGTGTAGTTTTTAATATGTTATTATTAACAACTAATTTTGTGATAACTAGTTATTTTTATCTTTTGTATACAAAACACTAATGAAATGATCATTTCACTCTAATAACATCAATTAAGGTAACAAAAGTATTTAGGAATTTCCGTAGATCTCAAATTATCCTATTAAAAACTTGTTATTTTTCCTCTTTTTAATTGTTTAAACGAAAATCCATAGGGTAAGTAGGATTCTTAATAATCTCGGTATGACCCATGATAAATCATTGATTTTTATGTTTTTGCATTCAAACGTTTATGAATTGGTCATTTTCTTTCACTATCCGCATTAGGTGTAGTTTTTAATGTGTTATTATTAACAACTAATTTTGTGATAACTAGTTATTTTTATCTTTTTGCATACAAAACACTAATGAAATGATCATTTCACTCTAATAATCATCAATTAAGATAACAAAAGTATTTAGGAATTACCAATAGATCTGAAATTATCCTATCAAAACTCGTTATTTTTCCTCTTTTTACTTTCTAAAACGAAAATCCCTAGGGTTTGTAGGATTATGAATAATCTCGGTATGACCCATGATAAATCATTAATTTTAATGTTTTTGCATTCAAAAAGTTTATGTATCGGTCATTTCCCTTCACAATCTACATTAGGTGTAGTTTAAAAAGTGATATCATCGACAACTAATTTTGTGATGATGAGTTAATTTTTCTTTTTGCATACAAAACACTAATGCAATGATCATTTCACTCTATAATCCTCAATTAAGGGAAGAAAAGTATTTGGGAATTCCCAATAGATTTCAAATTATTCTATCAAAACTCGTTATTTGTACTCTTTTTGCTTGCTAAAACGAAATCCATAGGGTTTGTAGGATTCAGAATAATCTCGGTATGACCCATGATAAATCATTTATTTTTATGTTTTTGCATTCAAAACGTTTATGAATATTGGTCATTTCCCTAAACTATCGGCATTAGGTGTAGTTTTGAGTGATATCATCGACAACTAATTTTGTGATAACTATTTATTTTTTTATCTTTTTGCATACCAAACACAAATGAAATGATCATTTCACTCTAATAATCATCAATTAAGGTAACAAAAGTATTTTGGAATTACAGGTAGATCTCAAATTATCCTATCAAAAACTCATTATTTTTGTCTTTTTGCTTCTAAAAGCGAAAATCCATAGGGTTTGTAGGATTGTGAATAATCTCGGTATGACCCATGATAAATCATTGATTTTTATGTTTTTGCATTCAAAAGCGTTTATGAATTGGTCATTTCCCTTCACTATCTGCATTAGGTGTAGTTTTCAGAGTGATATCATCGACAACTAATTTTGTGATAACTAGTTATTTTTATCTTTTTGCATACAAAACACAAATGAAATGATCATTTCACTCTAATAATCATCAATTAAGGTAACAAAAGTATTTTGGAATTACCAATAGATCTCAAATTATCCTATCAAAAACTCGTTATTTTTTCTCTTTTTGCTTGCTAAAATGAAAATCCATAGGGTTTGTAGGATCTTGAATAATCTCGGTATGACCCATGATAAATCATTGATTTTTATGTTTTTGCATTAAAAACGTTTATGAATTGGTCATTTCCGTTCACTATATCTGCATTAGGTGTAGTTTTGAGTGATATCATCGACAACTAATTTTGTGATAACTAGTTATTTTTATCTTTTTGCGTACAAAACACTAATGAAATGATCATTTCACTCTAATAATCATCAGTTAAGGTAACAAAAGTATTTAGGAATTCCCCGTAGATCTCAAATTATTCTATTAAAAACTCGTTATTTTTCCTCTTTTTGATTGTTAAAGCGAAAATCCATAGGGTTTCTAGGATTCTGAATAATCTCGGTATGACCCATGATAAATCATTGATTTTCATGTTTTTGCATTCGAAACGTTTATGAATTGGTCATTTCCTCTCATTATCGTATTAGGTGTAGTTTTTAGTGTGTTATTATTAACAACTAATTTTGTGATATCTAGTTATTTTTATCTTTTTGCATACAAAACACTAATGAAATGATCATTTCACTCGAATAATCATCAATTAAGATAACAAAAGTATTTATGAATTACCAATAGATCTGAAATTATCTTATCAAAAACTCGTTATTTTTCCTCTTTTTGCTTTCTAAAGCGAAAATCCATAGGGTTTGTAGGATTATGAATAATCTCGGTATGACCCATGATAAATCATTTATTTTAATGTTTTTGCATTAAGAAAGTTTATGTATCGGTCATTTCCCTTCACTCTCTACATTAGGTGTAGTTTAAAGAGTAATATCATCGACAACTAATTTTTGTGATAACGAGTTATATTTTTTCTTTTGCATACAAAACATTAATGGAATGATCATTTCACTCTACAATCCTCAATTAAGGAAGAAAAGTATTTAGGAATTCCCAATAGATTTCAAATTATCCTATAAAACTCGTTATTTTTACTCTTTTTGCTTGCTAAAGCGAAAATCCAAAGGATTGGTAGGATTACGAATAATCACGGTATGACCCATGATAAATAATTGATTTTTATGTTTTTGCATTCAAAACCTTTTTGAATTGGTCATTTCCTTTTACTATTTGTATTAGGTGTAGTTTTCGAGTGATATAATCAACAACTAATTTTTGTGATAACTAGTTATTTTTATCTTTTTGCGTACAAAACACTAATGAAATGATCATTTCACTCTAATAATCATTAATTAAGGTAACAAAAGTATTTAGGAATTCCAAATAGATCTCAAATTATCCTAATTTTTCCACTTTTTGATTGTTAATACAAAAATCCATAGGGTTTGTAGGATTCTGAAAAACCTCGGTATGACCCATGATAAATCATTGATTTTTGTGTTTTTGCATTCAAAAGTTTATCCATCGGTCATGACCTTTCGCTATCTTCATTAGGTGTAGTTTTTAGTGTGTTATTATTAACAACTAATTTTGTGATGACTAGTTATTTTTATCTTTTTGTATACAAAACACTAATGAAATGATCATTTCAATCTAATAATCATCAACTAATGTAACAAAAGTATTTAGGAATTCCCCTTAGATATCAAATTATCCTATTAAAAACTCGTTATTTTTCCTCTTTTTGATTGTTAAAAGCGAAAATCCTTAGGGTTTGTAGGATTCCAAATAATCTCGGTAGGACCCATGATAAATCATTGATTTTTATGTTTTTGCATTCAAAACGTTTATGAATTGGTCATTTCCCTTAACTATTTGCATTAGGTGTAGTTTTGAGTGATATCTTCGACAACTAATTTTTGTGATAACTAGTTATTTTTTATCTTTTTGCGTACAAAATACTAATGAAATGATCATTTCACTCTAATAATCATTAATTAAGGTAACAAAGTATTTAGGAATTCCCAATTGATCTCAAATTATCCTATTAAAAACTTGTTATTTTTCCTCTTTTTATTGCGAAAATGAAAATGCATAGAGTTTGTAGGATTACGAATAATCTCGGTATGACCCACGATAAATCATTGTTTTTTAAGTTTTGCATTCAAAGAGACTATATATCGGTCATTTCCGTTCACGATCTACATTAGGTGTAGTTTTGAGTGTTATCATCGACAACTAATTTTGTGATAACTAGTTATTTTTTATCATTTCGCATACAAAGCGGTAATGAAATGATCATTTAACTCTAATAATCATTAATTAAGGTAACAAAAGTATTTAGGAATTCCAAACAGATCTCAAATTATCCTTTAAAAAACTTCGTTATTTTTCCACTTTTTGATTGTTAATACAAAAATCCATAGGGTTTGTAGGATTAAGAAAAATCTCGGTATGACCCATGATAAATCATTGATTTTTTTGTTTTTGCATTCAAAAAGTTTATCCATCGGTCAAGTCCTTTCACTATCTGCATTAGGTGTAGTTTTTAATGTGTTATTATTAACTAATTTTGTGATAACTAGTTATTTTTATCTTTTTGTATAAAAACACTAATGAAATGATCATTTCACTCTAATAACATCAATTAAGGTAACAAAAGTATTAAGGAATTCCCGTAGATCTCAAATTATCCTATTAAAAACTCGTTATTTTTCCTCTTTTAATTGTTAAAACGAAAATCCATAGGGTAAGTAGGATTCTTAATAATCTCGGTATGACCCGTGATAAATCATTGATTTTTATGTTTTTGTATTGAAAGCGTTTATGAATTGGTCATTTTCTTTCACTATCTGCATTAGGTGTAGTTTTTAATGTGTTATTATTAACAACTAATTTTGTGATAACTAGTTATTTTTTATCTTTTTGCATACAAAACACTAATGAAATGATCATTTCACTCTAATAATCATCAATTAAGATAACAAAAGTATTTAGGAATTACCAATAGATCTGAAATTATCCTATCAAAACTCGTTATTTTTCCTCTTTTTACTTTCTAAAACGAAAATCCCTAGGGTTTGTAGGATTATGAATAATCTCGGTATGACCCATGATAAATCATTAATTTTAATGTTTTTGCATTCAAAAAGTTTATGTATCGGTCATTTCCTTCACAATCTACATTAGGTGTAGTTTTAAAAGTGATATCATCGATAACTAATTTTGTGATGACGAGTTAATTTTTTTCTTTTTGCATACAAAACACTAATGCAATGATCATTTCACTCTATAATCCTCAATTAAGGGAAGAAAAGTATTTGGGAATTCCCAATAGATTTCAAATTATCCTATCGAAACTTCGTTATTTGTACTATTTTTGGTTGCTAAACGAAATCCATAGGGTTTGTAGGATTCGTAATAATCTCAGTATGACCCATGATAAATCATTTATTTTTATATTTTTGCATTCAAAACGTTTATGAATTGGTCATTTCCCTAAACTATCGGCATTAGGTGTAGTTTTCGTGAGTGATATCATCGACAACTAATTTTGTGATAACTATTTATTTTTTATCTTTTTGCATACAAAACACAATTGAAATGATCATTTCACTCTAATAATCATCAATTAAGGTAACAAAAGTATTTTGGAATTACCAATAGATCTCAAATTATCCTATCAAAAACTCGTTATTTTTGTCTTTTTGCTTGCTAAAGCGAAAATCCATAGGGTTTGTAGGATTGTGAATAATCTCGGTATGACCCATGATAAATCATTGATTTTTATGTTTTTGCATTCAAAACGTTTATGAATTGGTCATTTCCCTTCACTATCTGCATTAGGTGTAGTTTTAAGAGTGATATCATCGACAATTAATTTTGTGATAACTAGTTATTTTTTATCTTTTGCGCACAAAACACTAATGAAATGATCATTTCAATCTAATAATCATCAATTAAGGTAACAAAGTATTTAGGAATTCCCAATTGATCTCAAATTATCCTATTAAAAACTCGTTATTTTTCCTCTTTTTGATTGTTAAAACGAAAAATCCATAGGGGTTGTAGGATTCTTAATAATCTTGGTACTGCTAGCCACACCCTCGGGCGGACGGAGTGGAATTACCCATACCCTCGGGCAGGGGAACGACCATACCCATGCACACGAGCATCTCTGCACCGGCACACTCTAAGCGGCCACCTTGCCTGCGAGCTTCAGGATGCGAGACCATGGAACGAGGATAGTATAATCCTTCCCGGGTTGCCGTATGGATAATCCTCCGTTTGGATTGCCGTATGGATAGCGAGGGACCGTAACAATAACCGAGGCTATTTCATAGGATATGGGGTAGAATTGCTTCGATATAGGAGGCTAACACAAGGGTTTTCGAGAGGATAATAAGAACTTTAGAACATTGGAAAGTATATGAAAAAGGAAATTTTATTTGATCGTAGGGAAATTGAAAGTAGATTATGAAGATTACAAGACAACCTAGGTCCCTATTTATAATAGGGAAATTATACAATGATCATCTTCGGTTTTCCTCCGTCGTCTACCAAGTGTCCTTCTGCTAAGCATTCTCCGTTGCGTGCCCTGTGTCCTTTGGCTAAGCATTCTTCGTCGTCATGCCAAGTGTCCTTATGACTAAGGACTCTTGATTTTATCCAATGCCTAATATGGCCGAAATGCCTAATAAGGCCAAAATCTTTTAAATGCCTATTAGGATGAACTTTGCTAATAATAGTAAATTACTAAAATATAGTAATTTACTAAATATATCAGATCCTTATCTTATGGCGGCTTTGTGGCAGATAAGAGTGGCCGGGGTAAATAGCTTTCTTCGCCGATGGATTGGTTGATTTTCCGACTAAGGATAGCGCCCGTTGACTTTCTTCGTCTGGTGACTTGTTGACTTCTTGACCGAGAAAACAAGAAAAGAAAAGTGCTCACTAATTGAGCACAATCCTATTACAAGTGTGACTAGTGTCACTTTATTTGGCACTCATAATTTACACGAGATATTACATATCTTGACTCCATGGTTTTAAACTTAAGTGGGGGCCAAAGGATGGCGGATCATACTCAATGTCCGATTCATCCGGTCGGATTTTGTTTTGCTTTGACTGCAACTAGCTTCTTTGCCGATTCATCTTTTTATCGGAAATGACCAACGAAGTGTACGCTAGAGGCTTCTTTGTTGTAATTGGAGTAGTCTTGTTGGCATAGCACGAGATAAACGCATGAGTTGATGAATTTCCGTTTGTCAAGTCCGATCGGACCGCTAATTGTCTTCCACTTATAGTATAGAGGAAGAGGACTTGGAGCTCCTTTCAACATTGTTGAGTAAGGCCTATGGCATAAGATAATGGTGTAAGGATCGGCCAGATCTCCTCCATTAAGGTATTCTTGTTGGTGAAGGCTTATCCATTCTTACGGAGTAGCGTACCACGAAAGATATACCCACCGAAGAGTAGTATCATTTTCAATGTTGAAGAAAAAGTGAGCATTCCTTCAACAGCCATGTCAATGGCATTCTCGATTCCGTCGTATCATGATGGATAGGCAGAATAACCGTGAATGGCCTTTCAATGCTAAAACAGGCTTCTTCATAAGGAAGTTGCGCTGCAGTTGATGTGCTTGGAGAGAAACTTGAACATATTTCTGCAAACTTACGTATCTCTTCAAGTGTTGAGAATGGTCCGAGCATTTGGAGGGAAAATGTACTCTGGATGAGCGAGATGTTCGGTAGATCTGAAATACCTCGAGAGGGGAGATAGACTTCCTCTTTCTGTCAATGAGAATAATGTAGGAAGAATTCTTTTCGAGAGATGAAATATACGAGGTTTCCTTGAGGGATAATCTGGAACAATGTTGGATTTCCCTTTTATGTGTTGGACTTCAAACCGGTATTTTGAGAACCGAGTCTTTGAGTCGTAGGAGCTGCTTTTCAGAACGCCTTTGTTCTTTAATTCCATGATGGCGGGAAATGAGGTGTTGTCAAGCTGAATCACGAATTGGTGCCCCCACCAAATGGAACTCGAACTTCTTGATGCCATTCTTGACTACTAAGATTTCCTTGTACACTCGCATGGTAGTGTTGTTCGGATTCTTTGAATTGACCACTAGCATGGCCGCGATAATGAATGACATTGTCGACCTTCTCAAGTAGTATGGCTCCCAAAAGTCATTACGGCATTAGTCTGGAGAATGTGTTGTCCATTAGCCGGAATTGAGAGAGAGGAAGTTTCGACATATCTCCTTGAGATGCTTGATCGCTGCTATTGTTGAGAGCTCCATGGATGAGGATCTTTCCTTAAGAGCTTTGAGAGTTTCTTTGGTGAAATTCGAGCAGGTTTGGAATAAATTCTTTGAGATAGTTGATTATCCCAAGGAATTGCTGGATCTCTTTTTACTTACATCTCTGTTTGTCGGGAATTTGGCAGCTTCTTGAGAGATATGAGGACCGGGTTCATATTTTCCATCCGAAATCTTCATACCTAGGAACTCGATACTCTTTTCGACCAATAATACTCTTTTTCTCGTAAAGCATTATGCCAAATTTCTCGACAAGGTCTACAAACTGTTTGAGCAATTGGTCATGATCTCTTTTGTTTGGGAGTACAAGGATATCATATATGTAGACGAGAGTACTATGCATGATGGGCTCAAATATTTGGGTCATGGCTTTTGGAAAAGTGATGGTGCAACTTTAAGCCCAAAGGTAGGACGGTCCATTGGTATTGGGCCGTGGGTATACAAAAGGCTTTTTGTACCTATCTTTTGGATGGACACCTAATTGCCAAAACCTCGACTTCAAATCAAACTTTGAAAAGATTTGGGCTTTGGAAAGATGGGCTAATAACATTTGGGTACGAGGTAAGGGAATTTATCATCTTGAAGAAAATGATTCAAAGGTTTGTAATCAATTACTAACCTTTTCTTTCCTCGCTTCTGTTTCAGCCACTTTTGTTGACATAAAATGCCGAACAAGCCTGGTTTGATTTGGTGGCTTCAATGAAGGTGGACTGTGAGGTAAACCGAGCCTTAGCCCTTTATCCTCTTCTATACGAGACAACTCCTTCTTGAGTCTCCCGATCTACTGCTTCTTTGGCATTGAACTCAGCAGACCGGTTTGGCGAAGTTGCTAGGAGGAACCTAAGTTCCCTATCCAATGGTTGATCTTCCCAGATAATTTACGTTCAACTCTCAATAATTGTATCTCAAGAGATTGTTGGTTTTGAGTAGAACTTTGTATCTTATCCAGATTTTAGACACCTTTGAGTCAATGGTGCAGTAGAGAGCGATTTTGTGCTCCTGGCATTACATGTATGCCGGTTTAGGACCTCTTCACCTTGGTTTAGAGGTTTTTTTCTTTGTCCATTGCATCGATGACTCGTGCTTTGGACGTAAGGCCTAGTCACAATCTTGTTCCGCTTATCTTCATGTCTTTGCGAGAGGTGGAAAGTTGTCTTCATAAGACTCGGAACATGAGGCAAGAGTGAGTCGGCGGTGGTGGCGGCTCATCTCCTTCGTCATCATCACTATCCGAATAGCGATCAGCATCATCCGGTCAAACAGCGCCAACATCATCTTCATCATCGTAGTCAAGATATCTGCAGATTACATCTTCGATCACACATGTCGGATCAACATCCCATATAAAATGGCCGTTGATGTGGGACACGTATAGATGATCGCCATCTGGCATGAATGAATCGACCGGAAGGTGATCCCTATCTTTGTAGACTGCAACCATCATGAGGGAATGGGAACATAGAGTACCGGGCCCCTCTTCGCATTTAGTGTTGTAGATGGTCTTGACTTTTCCATCGTTCATCCTCTCGAAATCAAGTCAACGGCTCGAATCGGCTCAACATCTTGATGAAGGGATTCATAGTTGGTTATCCATTCGGTTGGGACCAGCCTTTCTAGATCTTTTCTGCAGATTTGACGTGGTATCTGGACAATAGTTGGAACTTCGATCCGGACTCGGCGAGGACCATCAAAGCTTCTTTTATGCCTTGATTTTTTAGATCAAGGGCATGATTCTACGCAACTCCGTATAATGCGATTTGATGGTGTAGCGTCGCCATGATAGACGAGGGATCTGCTCGCTGCTCCAGCCTATCCGGACTTGAACTTTGAGAGCTTCTGCCAGAGATAGATCTTGTAAAGATAGAGCAAAGTTGGGAAAGAAAGCGAGTACCACACTTCCAGCTGAGAGTGGTAAGAATGGGCCCCAACAATGAATGATGCTCGTACTTTCTATCGGTATCAAGCAGAGCAATCTCAGGCAGATACGGGGGAGTCCTTTTCTTCGTGGTAGGATAGGACCAGTCTCAATGACCTCCAAGATGAAGGTGAGTGAAACCTTCTCTCTTCCAAGCCTCAATATATTCTCGTGGTATGGACAGAGTGATATATTGCTCTTGGGAAGTAGGTTTGAGAGGCTGCAGTGATCCATCTTTGTGGATTGGACATACTCCTTCGTGTGAGAATTCTTTGCCTGAGATGTAGGCCCGAATATCCTTGATTCTCTTGGGAAGGCTTCCATATTTCCAGAAAGATGATACGGACTAACAAGAGGGGGAACAGCTTGTTCAACTATAGCGTTATCAGAATAGTAGAGTATTCTACAAGGTGTTCTATTTTACTTGTAGAATGACGGAGGTAAAGAAAGAAACGAAGATTGGCCCGAGAGGTAATAGCACTAGAGGATTCCATGGGGGTAGACGTATCCTCCCTACTTACCGCTTGGGGGTTCACCCAACCTAACATCACCACAATTCTTCCTCGGACGAGACGCAGACAAAGATTGGCTCCGATACCAAAACGGCCTGGGTCGGGAGCTAGCCACACCCTCAAAGCGGACGGAGTGGAATTACCCATACCCTCAGCAGTGGGAACGACCATACCCATGCACACGAGCATCTCCCCGCACCGGCACACTCTAAGTGGCCACCTCGCTAACGAGCTTCGTGATGCGCATCATGGAACGAGGATAAGTATAATCTCTTCCTCGGTCGCGATGGATAATCCTCCGCTTTGGATTGCCGTATGGATAGGCATGGTCGAATAATAACTGTGCTATTTCATAGGATATGGGGTAGAATTGCTTCGATATAGGAGGCCAACACAAGGGTTTTCGAGAGGATAATAAGAACTTTAGAACATTGGAAAGTATATGAAAAAGGAAATTTTATTTGATCGTAGGGAAATTCTCAAAGCAGATTATGAAGATTACAAGACAACCTAGGTCCCTATTTATAATAGGGAAATTATACAACAGTCATCTTCGGTTTTCCTCCATCGTCGCCAAGTGTCCTTCGCCTAAGAATTCTTCGTTGCGTGCCATGTGTCCTTTCGGCTAAGCCTTCTTCGTCAGTGTTGCCAAGTGTCCTTATGGCTAAGGACTTCTTCATTTTATCCCATGCCTAATGTGGCCGAAATGCCTAATAAGGCCAAAGTCTTTTTAAATGCCTAATAGGACAATTTCTTTAATTGCCTAATAGGACGAACTTTGCTAATAATAGTAAAATTACTAATATATAGTTATTTACTAAATATAAAGTGAATCCTTATCTTATGGCGGCTTTGTGGCGGATAAGAGTGGCCGGGTAAGTAGCTTTCTTCGCCGATGGGTTTGTTGATTTTCCGACTAAGGATGCGCCCGTTGACTTTTCAATTCTGGTCGACTTGTTGACTTCTTGACTCGGAAAAACAAGAAAAGAAAAGTGTCACCACTAATCGAGCACAATCTGGCATACAAGTATGACTCAGTGTCACTTTATTTTGCACTCATAATTTACTACAGATATTACATATCTTGACTCCATGGTTTTAGACTTAAGTCGGGGCCAAAGGATGGCCGGATCATATTCTTGTCTCGATTCATCCGGATTGATTCTCGCTTTTGCTTTGTACCGCAACTAGCTTCTTTTGATTCATCTTTTTTATCGGAAATGACCAATCGAAGTGTACGTTAGAGGCTCCTTTGTTGTAATTGGAGTAGTCTTGTTGGCATAGCACGAGATAAACATACGGTTGATGAATTTCCGTTTGTCAAGTCTCGATCGACCGCTAATTGTCTTCCCACTTATAGTATAGAGGAAGAGGACTTGGAGCTCCTTTTAACATTGTTTGAGTAAGGCCTATGGCATAAGATAATGGTGTGAGGATCAGCCGATCTCCTCCATTAAGGTATTCTTGTTGGAGAAGACTTATCCATTCTTCGAGTAGCATACCACGAAAGATATACCCATTGAAGAGTAGTATCATTTTCGGTGTTGAAGAAGAAGTGAGCATTCCTTCAACAGCCATGTCAATGGCATGAAAATATAGAAACGGACATGCACCATAAGTACTATAGAATATTCTCGATTATCGTCGTATCATGATGGATAGGAGAATAGCATGAATGGCCTTTCTCAATCTGAAACAGCTTCTTCTTCATAAGGAAATTGCGGCAGCAGTTGATGTGCTTGGAGAGAAACTTGAACATATTGCTTGTTGCGAACTTACGTATCTCTTCAAGTGTTGAGAATGGTCCAGCATTTGGAGGGAAAATGTACTACGGATGAGCGAGATGTTAGGTAGATCCGGAAATACCTCGGAGGGGAGATAGACTTCCTCTTTCCGGTCATCGTAATAACGGGGAAGAATTCTTTTTCCAGAGATGAAATATACACGAGGTTTCCTTGAGAGATAATACGGAACAATGTT
>CM061053.1:43444375-43533551 GCA_030762865.1 Paraleonurus japonicus | reverse complement strand
GTAAATAGCTTTCTTCGCGATGGATTGGTTGATTTTCCGACTAAGGATAGCGCCCGATTGACTTTCTTCGTCACAGGTGACTTGTTGACTTCTTGACCGGAAAACAAGAAAAGAAAAGTGCTCACTAATTGAGCACAATCCTATTACAAGTGTGACTAGTGTCACTTTATTTGGCACTCATAATTTACACGGATATTACATATCTTGACTCCATGGTTTTAAACTTAAGCTGGGGCCAAAGGATGGCCGGATCATACTCAATGTCCGATTCATCCGGTCGGATTTTGTTTTGCTTTGACTGCAACTAGCTTCTTTTGCTGATTCATCTTTTATCGGAAATGACCAACGAAGTGTACGCTAGAGGCTTCTTTGTTGTAATTGGAGTAGTCTTGTTGGCATAGCACGAGATAAGCGTGCTGAGTTGATGAATTTCCCGTTTGTCGAAGTCGATCGGACCGCTAATTGTCTTCCCACTTATAGTATAGAGGAAGAGGACTTGGAGCTCCCTTTCAACATTGTTGAGTAAGGCCTATGGCATAAGATAATGGTGTAAGGATCAGCCGGATCTCCTCCATTAAGGTATTCTTGTTGGTGAAGGCTTATCCATTCTTACGGAGTAGCGTACCACGAAAGATATACCCACCGAAGAGTAGTATCATTTTCAATGTTGAAGAAAAAGCTGAGCATTCCTTCAACATGTCAATGGCATTCTCGATTGTCGTATCATGATGGATAGGCGTAATAAGCGTGAATGGCCTTTCAATGCTAAAACAGGCTTCTTCATAAGGAAGTTGCTGCAGTTGATGTGCTTGGAGAGAAACTTGAACATATTTCCATCGCAAACTTACGTATCTCTTCAAGTGTTGAGAATGGTCCAGCATTTGGAGGAAAATGTACTCTGGATGGCGAGATGTTCGGTAGATCTCGAAATACCTCGGAGGGGAGATAGACTTCCTCTTTCTGTCATCGAGAATAACAGAAGAATTCTTTTCCGTGAGATGAAATATACACGAGGTTTCCTTGAGGGATAACTGGAACAATGTTGGATTTCCCTTTTATGTGTTGGACTTCAAAGCGGTATTTTGAGAACCGAGTCTTTGAGTCGTAGGAGCTGCTTTTCGGGAACGCCTTTGTTCTTTAATTCCATGATGGCGGGAAATGAGGTGTTGTCAAGTGAATCACGGGTGGTGCCCCCACCAAATGGAACTCGAACTTCTTGATGCCATTCTTGACTACTAAGATTTCCTTGTACCTTTGCATGGTAGTGTTGTTCGGATTCTTTGAATTGACCACTAGCATGGCCGCGATAATGAATGACATTGTCGACCTTCTCAAGTAGTATGGCTCCCCAAAAGTCATTACGGCATTAGTCCTGGAGAATGTGTTGTCCATTAGCCGGAATTAGATTGAGAGAGGGAAGTTTCGACATATCTCCTTCGGATGCTTGATCTTTGCTATTTGAGAGCTCCATGGAGGAGGATCTTTCCTTAAGAGCTTTGAGAGTTTCTTTGGTGAAATTCGAAGCAGTTTGGAATAAATTCTTTGAGATAGTTGATTATCCCAAGGAATTGCTGGATCTCTTTACTTACATCTGTTTGTCGGGGAATTTGTGAGTTCTTGAGAGATATGAGGACCGGGTTCATATTTTCCATCTGAAATCTTCATACCTAGGAACTCGATACTCTTTTGACCAATAATACTCTTTTTCTCGAGAAAGCATTATGCCAAATTTACGGACAAGGTCTACAAACTGTTTGAGCAATTGGTCATGATCTCTTTTTGTTTGGGAGTCTGAGAAGGATATCATATATGTAGACGAGAGTACTATGCATGATGGGCTCAAATATTTGGGTCATGGCTTTTTGGAAAAGTGATGGTGCAACTTTAAGCCCAAAAGGTAGGACGGTCCATTGGTATTGGGCCGTGGGTATACAAAAGGCTGTTTTGTACCTATCTTTTGGATGGACACCTAATTGCCAAAACGACTTCAAATCAAACTTTGAAAAGATTTGGGCTTTGGAAAGATGGGCTAATAACATTTGGAGTACGAGGTAAGGGAATTTATCATCTTGAAGAAAATGATTCAAAGGTTTGTAATCAATTACTAACCTTTTCTTTCCTCGTTTCATTCAGCCCTTTTGTTGACATAAAATGCCGAACAAGCCCGATTTGATTTGGTGGCTTCAATGAAGGTGGACTGTGAGGTAAACCTGAGCCTTAGCCCTTTTATCCTCTTCTATACGAGACAACTCCTTCTTGAGTCTCCTGATCTCTACTGCTTCTTTGGCATTGAACTCAGCACCGGTTTGGCGAGTTGCTAGGAGGAACCCTAAGTTCCCTATCCGAAAGGCTAGTTGATCTTCCCGGATAATTTCCCTCGTTCAACTCTCAATAATTGCATCTCAAGAGATTGTTGGTTTGAGTAGAACTTTGTATCTTATCCAGGATTTTAGACACCTTTGAGTCAATGGTCTCAGTAGAGAGCGATTTTGTGCTCTCCGGCATTACAGTATGCCAGTTTAGGACCTCTTCACCTTGGTTTAGAGGTTTTCTTTGTCCAGTGCATCGATGACCGTGCTTTGGACGTAAGGCCTAGTCACAATCTTGTTCCGCTTATCTTCATGTCTTTGCAGAGGTGGAAAGTTGTCTTCATAAGATCGAAATGGAACGAGGCGAGTGAGTCGGCGGTGGTGGCGGCTCATCTCCTTCGTCATCATCACTATCCGAATAGCGATCAGCATCATCCGAACAGTGGCTCAACATCATCTTCATCATCGAGTCAAGATATCTCAGCTACATCTTCGATCACACATGTGCTGGATCAACATCCCATATAAAATGGCCGTTGATGTGGGACACGTATAGATATTTGCGCCATCTACGGCATGAATGAATCGACCGGAAGGTGATCCCTATCTTTGTAGACTGCAACCATCATGAGGCTGGAACATAGGAGTCTTGGGCCCCTCTTGATTTAGTGTTGTAGATGGTCTTGACTTTTCCATCGTTCATCCTCTGAAATCAAGTCAACGGCTCGAATCGGCTCAACATCTTGATGAAGGGATTCATAGTTGGTTATCCATTCGGTTGGGACCCGGCCTTTCTAGATCTTTTACTGCCGATTTGACGTGGTATCCGGACAATAGTTGGAACTTCCGATCCGGACTCGGCGAGGACCATCAAAGCTTCTTTTATGCCTTGATTTTTTAGATCAAGGGCATGATTCTACAGCAACTTTGTACACGATTTGATGGTGTAAGCGTCGCCATGATAGATGAGGGGATCATTGCTGCCTCCTATCTCTGGACTTGAACTTTGAGAGCCTCGCTAGAGATAGATCTTGTAAAGATAGAGCAAAGTTGGGAAAGAAAGTGAGTACCACACTTCCGGCGTTGAGAGTGGTAAGAGCGGTCCCAACAACGGCATGCTCGTACTTTCGGTATCGGGTATCAAGCAGAGCAATCCTAGCAGATACGAGGAGTCCTTTTCTTTCGTGGTAGGATAGGGCCAGTCGAGCGGCTCCAAGATGAAGGTGAGTGAAACCTTCTCTCTTCCAAGCCTCAATATATATTCTGGTGGTATGGACAGAGTGATATATTGCTCTTGGGGAAGTAGCCGGGGAGACTGCAGTGATCCATCTTTGTGGATTGGACATACTCCTTCGTGTGAGAATCTTTGCACGAGATGTAGGCCCGAATATCCTTGATTCTCTTGGGAAGGCTTCCATATTTCCGGTAAAGATGATACGGACTAACAAGAGGGAACAGTTTGTTCAACTATAGCGTTATCGGGAATAGTAGAGTATTCTACAAGGTGTTCTATTTTACTTGTAGAATGATCGGGGTAAAGAAAGAAAGCGAAGATTGCCCGAGAGGTAATAGCACTAGAGGATTCCATGGGGGTAGACGTATCCTCCCTACTTACCGTCATTGGGGGTTCACCCAACCTAACATCACCACAATTCTTCCCGGGGACGAGACAGCAGGACAAGATTGGCTGCTGATACCAAAACGGGGTCGGGAGCCCCGCTAGCCACACCCTCGGGCGAGACGGAGTGGAATTACCCATACCCTCGGGCAGGGAACGACCATACCCATGCACCACGAGCATCTGCACCGCACACTCTAAGTGGCCACCTTGCCTAACGAGCTTCAGGATGCGAGACCATGGAACGAGGATAGTATAATCCTTCCCCGGTTGCCGTATGGATAATCCTCCGTTTGGATTGCCGTGATGGATAGCGAGGGCCGTAACAATAACCAGGCTATTTCATAGGATATGGGGTAGAATTGCTTCGATATAGGAGGCTAACACAAGTGGTTTTCGAGAGGATAATAAGAACTTTAGAACATTGGAAAGTATATGAAAAAGGAAATTTTATTTGATCGTAGGGAAATTCTAAAGTAGATTATAGAAGATTACAAGACAACCTAGGTCCCTATTTATAATAGGGGAAATTATACAACAGATCATCTTCGGTTTTCCTCCATCAAATGCACAAGTGTCCTTCGCCTAAGAATTCTTCGTTGCGTGCCATGTGTCCTTTCGGCTAAGCCTTCTTCGTCAGTGTTGCCAAGTGTCCTTATGGCTAAGGACTCTTCATTTTATCCCATGCCTAATGTGGCCGAAATGCCTAATAAGGCCAAAGTCTTTTTAAATGCCTAATAGGACAATTTCTTTAATTGCCTAATAGGACGAACTTTGCTAATAATAGTAAATTACTAATATATAGTTATTTACTAAATATAGCAGATCCTTATCTTATGGCGGCTTTGTGGCGGATAAGAGTGGCCGGGGTAAGTAGCTTTCTTCGCCGATGGGTTTGTTGATTTTCCGACTAAGGATAGCGCTTCCCGTTGACTTTTTTAAATCCCTGGGCTGACTTGTTGACTTCTTGACCAGAAAACAAGAAAAGAAAAGTGCTCACTAATTGAGCACAATCCGTTACAAGTATGACTAGTGTCACTTTATTTTGCACTCATAATTTACCACGAGATATTACATATCTTGACTCCATGGTTTTAGACTTAAGGCGGGGCCAAAGGATGGCCAGGATCATATTCGTGTCGGTTCATCCGGGTCGGATTCTCGTTTGCTTTGAGCAACTAGCTTCTTTTGCCGATTCATCTTTTTATCGGAACATGACCAACGAAGTGTACGTTAGAGGCTCCTTTGTTGTAATTGGAGTAGTCTTGTGGCTATAGCATGATAAACATACGAGTTGATGAATTTCCGTTTGTCAAGTCCGATCGGACCGCTAATTGTCTTCCACTTATAGTATAGAGGAAGAGGACTTGGAGCTCCTTTTTAACATTGTTGAGTAAGGCCTATGGCATAAGATAATGGTGTGAGGATCAGCCAGATCTCTCCATTAAGGTATTCTTGTTGGAGAAGACTTATCCATTCTTACGGAGTAGCATACCACGAAAGATATACCCGTATCAAGAGTAGTATCATTTTCAAGTGTTGAAGAAGAAGGTTGAGCATTCCTTCATGACCATGTCAATGGCATGAAAATATAGAACGGACATGCACCATAAGTACCATAGAATATTCTCGATTATCGTCGTATCATGATGGATAGGAGAATAATCAGTGAATGGCCTTTCAATGCCGAAACGAGGCTTCTTCATAAGGAAGTTGCGCAGTTGATGTGCTTGGAGAGAAACTTGAACATATTCTTGTTGCGAACTTACGTATCTCTTCAAGTGTTGAGAATGGTCCAGCATTTGGAGGAAAATGTACTGGATGAGCGAGATGTTCCGGTAGATCTGGAAATACCTCGAGAGGGGAGATAGACTTCCTCTTTCCAAACATCGTAATAACGGGAAGAATTCTTTTTCCAGAGATGAAATATACCACGAGGTTTCCTTGAGAGATAATCTGGAACAATGTTGGATTTCCCTTTTATGTGTTGGACTTCAAACCGGTATTTTGAGAACCGAGTCTTTGAGTCGTAGGAGTCAAGCTTTTCAGAACGCCTTTGTTCTTTAATTCCATGATGGCGGGAAATGAAGTGTTGTCAAGCTGAATCACGAACCGGTGCCCCACCAAATGGAACTCGAACTTCTTGATGCCATTCTTGAATGCTAAGATTTCCTTGTACACCGCATGGTAGTGTTGTTCGGATTCTTTGAATTGTCCACCGGCATGGCCGCGGTAATGAATGACATTGTCGACCTTTCTCAAGTAGTATGGCTCCCCAAAAGTCATTACGCATCGATCACCGAGAATGCGTTGTCCATTAGCCGGAATTACAGAGAGGGAAGTTTCGACATATCTCCTTCGGATGCTTGGCTAGCTGCGTTTGAGAGAGGCTGCTCCATGGAGGAGGATCTTTCCTAAAGAGCTTTGAGAGTTTCTTTGGTGAAATTCGAAATGGGCTTTGGAATAAATTCTTTGAGATAGTTGATTATCCCAAGGAATTGCTGGATCTCTTTACCGACATCCGCTCGCCGGGAATTTCAGCAGCTTCTTGAGAGATATGAGGATCGGGTTCATATTTTCCATCTGAAATCTTCATACGTAGGAACTCGATACTCTTTTGACCAATAATACTCTTTTTCTCGAGAAAGCATTATGCCAAATTTCTGGACAAGAGTCTACAAAGCCTGTTTGAAGCAATTGGTCATGATCTCTTTTTGTTTGGGAGTACGAAGGATATCATCTATGTAGACGAGAGTACTATGCATGATAAGCCCAAAAGGTAGGACGGTCCATTGATATTGGGTTGTGGGTATACAAAAGGTCGTTTTTGTACTGTCTTTTGGATGGACACCTAATTGCCAAAAACACGACTTCAAATCAAACTTTGAAAATATTTGGGCTTTGGAAAGATGGGCTAATAACATTTGGAGTACGAGGTAAAGGGAATTTATCATCTTGAAGAAAATGATTCAAAGGTTTGTAATCAATTACTAACCTTTTCTTTCCTCGTTTCTGTTCAGCCCTTTGTTGACATAAAATGCCGAACAAGCCCGGTTTGATTTGGTGGCTTCAATGAGTCCAAGACTTTGTAGCTGATGGCATTCTTCCTTAGCAAGTGTAAGCTCTTTAGGAGTCATTCCGGGATGGAGTTGCTTTGGTTGCGTTGATGTCTTCGTTCATCTTGAAAGGTAACTGAACGAAGAAAGCTTCATTCTTCCATAGTGGGGATGGATAGGAGGAACTCTGAATGAGAATCTGCATAGCAACCTCTCAAGTTGTTGAGGATAGGGCGTAGACTCACTGGATCTTCTTCTAGTGAGAACAACTTCTCGGACTGGAGTGTATGGTAAGAACATCCGCTTGTATTTAACTCCCTTTGGATGGATTTGCAATCTCTCGGCTTTGAAGAATAGATCAAACCCCATCAACGAGATCATGTCCATGGAGTTTGCTTCCA
Source organism: Paraleonurus japonicus (assembly GCA_030762865.1). NCBI lineage: Eukaryota > Viridiplantae > Streptophyta > Magnoliopsida > Lamiales > Lamiaceae > Paraleonurus > Paraleonurus japonicus. The sequence continues at coordinate 43,526,167 of CM061053.1, read as the reverse complement.
ATGGCTTTCACCCATATGATGCATTCAGGGGAATATTTGAATGCCCAATAGGTTGCTTTGAGATTAGGTGGACGGTGAAACGTCTGCCATCTCTGCGTAGAAATACTCATGGTGTATTTCCCAAGCTTCTTCCGGTAGGATATCGGGATTCAACATGGTCCTTCTAGCTCCCGTGTCTAGAACTCCGATTGCTTTGATAGGCTTTGCATATTTAGACTAGAGCACTTTGACTTCAAGGTGAGGTGATGGAATTGCCCCTCATGAGTGATCATGTTGGTGATCAATGATGATCCTGCCATAAGCATGGGAATGCTTTCTTCCTGCGAACTTTCTCCTTCGAGGACTCGACTAGGACAAAGGCAAAGTGTCGATCTTGAACTTCTTGTTCGAGAATAATGATTCAACATCTGCATCTCCAACGTCTTTGTCGTTGTAGTATAGAGTGCTGTGAAGCTAGCTTTCTTTGCTTTGTTACGCTTTGTGGACAATTTTTTGCAAAGTGTCCTTTGGCGCCGCAAAAATAGCACTCGTCCGTCGTCTTTTCCGGAAAGGCTTTCGTCGGAAAAACACTGTTTTGTGATTCGTTGTTTACGCTTGAGCTTCTTCTTTTCCTTCTTGGAGCCGGAGCATTTACACCCTTCCTTGCCTTTGCATCCTATCTCGAGATAGGACTTATCACATACGGACTTTTGCAGGATGTTTCTTCTCTCCATCATCTCTTTGAATAGGTTCATTTGCTCGCATACCTTCTCCAATGTTGAAAGACAGATTTGATGTATCGGCCCATGCTAAGATTGGAGAGGTCTCTTCGAGATGCTTGGAGTATCCTTGCCATTTCGGGTTGGAGTTCTTTCGGTAAGGATGCCGAGATAGACATTCTTGAGATTAGGATCATTATTCCCATTCAAGAAATAGAACCTTTCGACATTCTTTGTAGTGTCTGTCGAGATCCTTCTTTGCAAGGGAACAACATCTCATAGCGAAATATTCTTGTGAAACAAGTTTAGAATATAAAAAGAGATGTCACCTATGAACTCCCGATGGATTTCTCCAAGTGCTTCTCTGGGGAGGTAGCATTGAGAATCTCAAGTTGCTTGTATTCTCCGATGCTCAAACCATTCCCGTAGGACACCGAGGAATCTGGATGTAAAGTCTTTCATGATGGATCTCGTGATCTACTCCTTCTTTATTGAGTTGATTGTCTATCCATGCTGCAAAGGTGTGCATGGTCTCTCTCCTCTTGTGGATTGGAACGTTGTCGAAGGAAAACCAAGGACCATTCAAACATTTATGAATTGGTCATTTCCTTTCACTATTTGCATTAGGTGTAGTTTTTAATGTGTTATTATTAACAACTAATTTTGCTTGATAACTAGTTATTTTTTATCTTTTTGCATACAAAACACTAATGAAATGATCATTTCAGTCTAATAATCATCAATTAAGATAATAAAAGTATTTAGGAATTACCAATAGATCTGAAATTATCCTATCAAAAACTCGTTGTTTTTCCTCTTTTTGCTTCCTAAAGCAAAAATCCGTAGGGTTTGTAGGATTATGAATAATCTCGGTATGACCCATTATAAATCATTAATTTTAATGTTTTTGCATTCAAAAGTTTATGTATCGGTCATTTCCTTTCACTATCTATATTAGGTGTAGTTTAAAAAGTGATATCGCCGACAACTAATTTTGTTATGACGAAGTTATTTTTTTCTTTTGTACACAAAACACTAATGCAATGATCATTTCAATCTATAATCCTCTTTTTATCTTATTAAAAACTCGTTATTTTTCCTCTTTTTTTGATTGCTAAAATGAAAATGCATTGGGTTTGTAGGATTATGAATAATCTTGGTATGACCCATGATAAATCATTGATTTTTTGTTTTTGCATTCAAAAGTTTATCTATCGGTCATTTCCTTTCACTATCTCGCATTAGGTGTTGTTTTTAAGGTGTTATTATTAACAACTAATTTTTGTGATAATTAGTTATTTTTATCTTTTTGCATACAAAACACAAATGAAATGATCATTTCACTCTAATAATCATCAATTAAGGTAACAAAAGTATATTGGAATTACCAATAGATCTCAAATTATCCTATCAAAAACTCGTTATTTTTCCTCTTTTTACTTGCTAAAATGAAAATTCATAGTGGTTTGTAGGATTCTCAATAATTTCGGTATGACACATGATAAATCATTGATTTTTATGTTTTTGCATTCAAAACGTTTATGAATTGGTCATTTCCTTCACTATCTCGCATTAGGTGTAGTTTTCAAAATGACATCATCGACAACTAATTTTGTGATAACTAGTTATTTTTTATCTTTTTGTATACAAAACACTAATGAAATGATCATTTCACTCTAATAATCATCAATTAAGGTAACAAAAGTATTTAGGAATTCACCGTAGATCTCAAATTATCCTATTAAAAACTTCGTTATTTTTCCTCTTTTTGATTGTTAAAACGAAAATCCATAGGGTTTCTAGGATTCTGAATAATCTCGGTATGACCCATGATAAATCATTGATTTTCATGTTTTTGCATTCGAAATGTTTATGAATTGGTCATTTCCTCTCACTATCTGCATTAGGTGTGGTTTTTAATGTGTTATTATTAACAACTAATTTTGTGATAACTAGTTATTTTATATCTTTGCATACAAAACACTAATGAAATGATCATTTCACTCTAAACATCATCAACTAAGATAATAAAAGTATTTAGGATTTACCAATATATCTGAAATTATCCTATCAAAAACTCGTTGTTTTTCCTCTTTTGCTTTCTAAAACGAAAATCCGTAGGGTTTGTAGGATTATGAATAATCTCGGTATGACCCATTATAAATCATTAATTTTAATGTGTTTGCATTCAAAAAGTTTATGTATCGATCATTTCCTTTCACTATCTATATTAGGTGTAGTTTAAAAAGTGATAACGTCGACAACTAATTTTGTTATGACGAGTTATTTTTTTCTTTTTGTACACAAACACTAATGCAATGATCATTTCACTCTATAATCCTCAATTAAGGGAAGAAAAGTATTTGGAAATTCCCAATAGATTTCAAACAATAAACTCGTTATTTTTACTCTTTTTGCTTGCTAAAACGATAAATCCATAGGGTTTGTAGGATTTTGAATAATCTTGGTATGACCCATGATAAATCATTGATTTTTATGTTTTTGAATTCAAAACGCTTTATGAATTGGTCATTTCCCTTCACTATCTGCATTAGGTGTACTTTTCAGAGTGATATCGACAACTAATTTTGTGATAACTAGTTATTTTTTATCTTTTTGAGTACAAAACACTAATGAAATGATCATTTCACTCTAATAATCATCAATTAAGGTAACAAAGTATTTAGGAATTCCCAATTGATCTCAAATTATCCTATTAAAAACTTGTTATTTTTCCACTTTTTTATTGCTAAAATGAAAATGCATAGAGTTTGTAGGATTCTCGAATAATCTCTGTATGACCCATGATAAATCATTGTTTTTTAAGTTTTTGCATGATTATATATCGGTCATATCCGTTCACGGTCTACATTAGGTGTAGTTTTCGTAGTGTTATCATCGACAACTAATTTTGTGATAACTAGTTATTTTTTACCTTTTCGCATACTAAACACTAATGAAATGATCATTTCACTCTAATAATCATCAATCAAGGTAACAAAGTATTTAGGAATTCCCAATTGATCTCAAATTATCCTATTAAAAACTCGTTATTTTTCCTCTTTTTTTTGATTGCTAAAATGAAAATGCATAGGGTTTGTAGGCTTATGAATAATCTTGGTATGACCCATGATAAATCATTGATTTTTGTTTTTGCATTCAAAAAGTTTATCTATTGGTCATTTCCGTTCACTATCTGCATTAGGTGTTGTTTTTAGTGTGTTATTATTAACAACTAATTTTGTGATAACTAGTTATTTTTTATCTTTTTGCAAACAAAACACAAATGAAATGATCATTTCAATCTAATAATCATCAATTAAGGTATCAAAAGTATTTTGGAATTACCAATAGATATCAAATTATCCTATCAAAAACTCGTTATTTGTACTTTTTTGCTTGCTAAAACGAAAATCCATAGGGTTTGTAGGATTCTCGAATAATCTCGGTATGACCCATGATAAATCATTTATTTTTATGTTTTTGCATTCAAAACATTTCTGAATTGGTCATTTCCCTAAACTATCGGCATTAGGTGTAGTTTTCAGAGTGATATCATCGACAACTAATTTTGTGATAACTAGTTATTTTTATCTTTTTGCATACAAAACACAAATGAAATGATCATTTCACTCTAATAATCATCAATTAAGGTAACAAAAGTATTTTGGAATTACCAATAGATCTCAAATTATCCTATCAAAAACTCGTTATTTTTTTGTCTTTTTGCTTGCTAAAACGAAAATCTATAGGGTTTGTAGGCTTCGAATAATCTCGGTATGACTCATGATAAATCATTGATTTTTATGTTTTTGTATTCAAAACGTTTATGAATTGGTCATTTCCCTTCACTATCAAGATCGTGTGTAGTTTTCAATGTGATATCATCGACAACTAATTTTGTGATAACTAGTTATTTTTTATCTTTTTGTATACATAACACTAATGAAATGATCATTTTACTCTAATAATCATCAATTAAGGTAACAAAAGTATTTAGGAATTCCCGTAGATCTCAAATTATCCTATTAAAAACTTCGTTATTTTTCCTCTTTTTGATTGTTAAAACGAAAATCCATAGAGTTTCTAGGATTCTGAATAATCTCGACAATGACTCCATGATAAATCATTGATTTTCATGTTTTTGCATTCGAAACGCGTTTATGAATTGGTCATTTCCTCTCACTATCTCGCATTAGGTGTAGTTTTTAGTGTGTTATTATTAACAACTAATTTTGTGATATCTAGTTATTTTTTATCTTTTTGCATACAAAACACTAATGAAATGATAATTTCACTCTAATAATCATCAATTAAGATAACAAAAGTATTTATGAATTACCAATAGATCTGAAATTATCCTATCAAAAACTCGTTATTTTCCTCGAAATAAAGATATTATTAATAAAAGAAAGAAAGAAAAACCTAAAACCATATGATCACATGTCGATCAAGAGGCCGGACCCTCACTAAAAAACCTTTGATGGCAAAACCCTCCTTAGGGAAAAATCCATCAAAGGGAAAAAAGAGTAAGTCCTCTAAGACAATGCCAAAGGCAATAAAGCCACCAAAAGCCAATACAAACAACCAAAAGGACAATATTAATCAATTCTAGTATAAGTTTTATAGAGATCATCCTTTAATTGAGTCTTCAAAAATCGGGTTCCTCCTCCCACCACTTCATCTTCTCATAGTCCGAGTATTTAGAAAGAATATCAGCCACCATGTTTCCTCACGCAAGGTATGCCTAAAGCAACCTTCAACGGTGATTAGCGTATCTTTAGCCGCAACCATGCATTATGCCAACGCTAAGGAACCCTAGCCTCTTTCGAGCTAAATGCATAAAGAACATAAACGAAATTAGTCTAAAATGACTGTTTCCAACCTTGAGAAGCCACAAGCTCAATAGAACGAATAACCGTTCCTAGCTCTGCGTCAAAAGAAAAACCATAGCCATGAGAAACAACAAAAGCTCCTACAAAAACCCAACCGAGTTCCTAATAATACCCCCACCACGAATAGCACCGGGGCACCTAAAGCACTACCATCAATGTTACACTTCAAATATCCCATTCCTGGGATCCATCTAACAAACCTAGACACAACCGGCTTAGGATCACTTGCAATAACATGTAAATTATTAAGAATATTCCTCTCAACAACAGGATTCAACATATTCCCCATATTTATCAAATTAAGATCACGTATATGAGCTTTCCAATCTACAAGAGGCAGCAATAAAAGGAACAATACTATCATCAAATAAAATCTCATTTCTTATCTTCCAAACCAACAAAACCCAAGTTATAAAAATAAATTTCCACACAAAATCCAGCCGAGCTCCAGAATTAACCTTAACAACCTGCAAAATCAGCTCATCAAACGTAGAACAAGGCAAAAAATTCATACAAGAAACATGAGAAAATTCACCAAACAGCCTAGTAGTATAAGCACATTGCACAAAAATATGATCCAAAGACTCCTCATAAGAAGAACAAAAGACACAAACCGAAGGGCCATGAAACCCCCTACTATGCAACAAATCCCAAGTAGCAAGTTTTTTATGGATAGCCTTCCAAACCACAATAGAACGACAAGGAGGAACACTACTATCCCAAATCCAGTCACCCCAAACAGTTTCCGGATAATGAGGATGCACACAAAAATATGCCAATTTGGCCGAAAGATCCCCATGAAGAGAATCACGCCAAACTCTCCTATCCAAAGACTGAATGGACCAAGCGAGAATCGGGTTCCTCCTCCCACCACTTCATCTTCTCATAGTCCGAGTATTTAGAAAGAATATCAGCCACCATGTTTCCCTCACGCAAGGTATGCCTAAAGCAACCATCAACGGTGATTAGCAGATCTTTAGCCGCAACCATGCATTATGCCAACGCTAAGGAACCTTAGCCTCTTTCGAGCTAAATGCATAAAGAACATAAACGGAATTAGTCTAAAAAATGACACGTTTCCAACCTTGAGAAGCCACAAGCTCAATAGCACGAATAACCGTTCCTAGCTCTGCGTCAAAAGAAAAACCATAGCCATGAGAAACAACAAAAGCTCCTACAAAAACCCAACCGAGTTCCTAATAATACCCCCACCACAAATAGCACCCGGGCACCTAAAGCACTACCATCAATGTTACACTTCAAATATCCCATTCTGGGGGATCCATCTAACAAACCTAGACACAACCGGCTTAGGATCACTTGCAATAACATGTAAATTATTAAGAATATTCCTCTCAACATCAGGATTCAACATATTCCCCATATTTATCAAATTAAGATCACGTATATGAGCTTTCCAATCTACAAGAGGCAGCAATAAAAGGAACAATACTATCATCAAATAAAATCTCATTTCTTATCTTCCAAACCAACAAAACCCAAGTTATAAAAATAAATTTCCACACAAAATCCAGCTGAGCTCCGAATTAACCTTAACAACCTGCAAAATCAGCTCATCAAACGTAGAACAAGGCAAAAATTCATACAAGAAACATGAGAAAATTCACCAAACAGCCTAGTAGTATAAGCACATTGCACAAAAATATGATCCAAAGACTCCTCATAAGAAGAACAAAAGACACAAACCGAAGGGCCATGAAACCCCCTACTATGCAACAAATCCCAAGTAGCAAGTTTTTTATGGATAGCCTTCCAAACCACAATAGAACGACAAGGAGGAACCCTACTATCCCAAATCCAGTCACCCCAAACAGCTGGATAATGAGGATGCACACAAAAATATGCCAATTTGGCCGAAAGATCCCCATGAAGAGAATCACGCCAAACCTGTCCTATCCAAAGACCGAATGGACCAAGCAGAATTTAGAATATCATCAACAATATCAACAAAGGTACTCATAAAAGTTTCCTCCAAATGCCAAACACCATTCACAAAGAAACAAGAAATAAGCTCATCAAGATAATTCCACAAAAATTTAGGAACACCTATTTTATCAACAATCTTATAACCAAGCCAATTATCACCCAAAACCTAATCGAAGAATTATAACCTCTTATCCAACAAGAATTATCATCAACACCACCAAAATACCTACGTATGCCATTAAGAGAAGAAGGAACATGCCTTACACGTAAGGCATTGTTATCCTTCAAATGCCTTTTACGAATAAAATCCATACCATCACCTTTACAAGTAAGAACATTCCACACAAATTTTAAAGCAAAAGCCGAATTAGAGTGCACAAGAGAACGAACACCAATACCACCCTCAATATAGGGAGCACAAACTCGTTATTTTTCCTCTTTTTGCTTTCTAAAACGAAAATCCATAGGGTTTGTAGGATTATGAATAATCTCGGTATGACCCATGATAAATCATTTATTTTAATGTTTTTGCATTAAGAAAGTTTATGTATCGGTCATTTCCCTTCACTCTCTACATTAGGTGTAGTTTAAAGAGTGATATCATCGACAACTAATTTTGTGATGACGAGTTATATTTTATCTTTTTGCATACAAAACATTAATGGAATGATCATTTCACTCTACAATCCTCAATTAAGGGAAGAAAAGTATTTAGGAATTCCCAATAGATTTCAAATTATCCTATCTCGAAACTCAAGTTATTTTTACTCTTTTTGCTTGCTAAAACGAAAATCCAAAGGATTGGTAGGATTCTCGAATAATCACGGTATGACCCATGATAAATAATTGATTTTATGTTTTTGCATTCAAAACCTTTTTGAATTGGTCATTTCCTTTTACTATCCGCATTAGGTGTAGTTTTCGTGAGTGACATAATCAACAACTAATTTTGTGATAACTAGTTATTTTTTATCTTTTTGCGTACAAAACACTAATGAAATGATCATTTCACTCTAATAATCATTAATTAAGGTAACAAAAGTATTTAGGAATTCCAAGAGTGTGCCGATGCGGGGAGATGCTTGTGTGCATGGGTATGGTCGTTCCCTGCTGAGGGTATGGGTAATTCCACTCCGTCCGCCCGAGGGTGTGGCTAGCAGGCTCCCGACCCCATTTTGGTATCGTGAGCCGGTGTTGTCTCGTCTCGTCCTCGGGGAAGAATTGTGGTGATGTTAGGCTGGGTGAACCCCAAGCGGTAAGTAGGGAGGATACGTCTACCCCCATGGAATCCTCTAGTGTTATTACCTCATGATTTTATCGCAATCTTCGCTTTCTTTCTTTACCCCGTCATTCTACTAGTAAAATAGAACACCTTGTAGAATACTCTACTATTCCCGATAATGCTATAGTTGAACAAACTGTTCCCCTCTTGTTAGTCCGTATCATCTTCACGGGAAATATGGAAGCCTTCCCAAGAGAATCAAGGATATTCGAGCCTACATCTCGTGCAAAGATTCTCTCACGAAGGAGTATGTCCAATCCACAAAGATGGATCACCTGCAGCCTCCCAAACCACTTCCCAAGAGCAATATATCACTCGGTCCATACCACCGGAATATATTGAGGCTTGGAAGAGAGAAGGTTTCACTCACCTTCATCTTGGAGAGCATTTTGTCGAGGACTCATCCTATCCTACCACGGAAGAAAAGGACTCCCTGAGATCTGCTAGGATTGCTCTGCTTGATACCCGATACCGAAAGTACGAGCATGCATTGTTGGGGACTGCTCTTACCACTCTCAACGCTAGAAGTGTGGTACTCACTTTCTTTCCCAACTTTGCTCTATCTTTACAAGATCTATCTCTAGCGAAGCTCTCAAAGTTCAAGTCCAAATAAGCTGAGAGGCAATGATCCCCTCATCTATCATGACGACGCTTACACCATCAAATCGTGTACAAAGGTTGCGGAATCATGCCCTTGATCTAAAAAATCAAGGTATAAAAGAAGCTTTTGATGGTCCTCACCGAGTCCGGATCGGGAAGTTTCAACTATTGTCCAGATACCACGTCAAATCTGCAGAAAAGATCTAGAAAGGCTGGTCCCAACCGAATGGATAACCAAATATGAATCCCTTCATCAAGGCGTTGAGCCGATTCGAAGTGTTGACTTCAGATTTCAGAGGATGAACGATGGAAAAGTCAAGACCATCTACAACACAAAATCTGAAGAGCCGGTACTCCTATGTTCCGGCTCATGATGGTTCCAGCCTACAAAGACAGTATCACCTTCCGGTCGATTCATTCATGCCGGATATGGCGCGATCATCTATACGTGTCCCACATCAACGACCATTTTATATGGGATGTTGATCCAAACATGTGTGATCGAAGATGTAATCACAGTATATCTTGACTCGATGATGAAGATGATGCTTGAGCGTTGTTCGGATGATGCCGATTGCTATTCGGATAGTGATGATGACGAAGGAGATGAGCCGCCACCACCGCCGACTCACTCTTGCCTTATGTTCCAGTCTTATGAAGACAACGTTCCACCTCTGGAAAGACATGAAGATAAGCAGAACAAGATTGTGACGAGGCCTTATGTCCAAAGCATTAGTCATCGATGCGGTGACAGCAAAAACCTCTAAACCAAGGTGAAGAGGTCCTAAACCGGCATACACGAGAATGCCGAGCACAAAATTGCTCTCTCTGGACCATTGACTCAAAGGTGTCTCAAACTCCTGGATAAGGTAAAAGTTCTACTCAAAACCAACAATCTCTTGAGATGCAATTATTGAGAGTTGAACGAAATTATCCGGGGAAGATCAACCAGCAGGATAGGGAACTTAGGTTCCTCCTAGCAACTCGCCAAACCGGTGCTGAGTTCAATGCCAAGGAAGCGAGATCGGGAGACTCAAGAAGGAATTGTCTCGCATAGAAGAGGATAAAAGGGCTAAGGCTCGATTTACCTCACAGTCCACCTTCTATGATAAGGATCTGCTTTCCTCACGGCCCGACTTCTATGATACTTTGTCAAGCTTCGACTATTCCAAGTACTATGGAATGGTCTCAAGTATTCCTCTTGATATCCCCCAAGACGGCCCAGTGACCTCGGAGAATCCACATCAAAAATGAAGGGAAAAAGCCGGTAGATACATTATTGGCTTCCCGTATCCCGATACCATATTCCAACTTTTATCACAGTACCTCCGGCCATGGTGCTCTCTCAAACGATGAAAGTAATACATCTCACTTCACGGAGCATGAAAGTACTACCAGCTCAAGCGAAGTCATAGCCGGTTTCTCTCAAGAAACAACCGAACATGAAGAGGTTGCTTTGATGCACCAGCTATTCTCATGGCGGATCCAGAGCCCAGTCATCGTTTCAAGGATATGTTTTGGATTCGTAACTGTAATCCCCCACTAAGCCATTTGTGAGTCACGCTGCATCGATGAGCAATCTTCCAAGCCCTCAAATGGTCCTTGGTTTTCCTTCCTCGACAACGCTCCAATCCACAAGAGGATAGAGACCATGCACACCTTTACAAAGCATGGATAGATAATCAACTCAATAAAGAAGGAGCAGATCTGCGATCCATCATGAAAGACTTTACATCCAGATTTCTCGGTGTCCTACGGGAATGGTTTCGAGCATCGGAGAATACAAGCAACTTGAGATTCTCAATGCTACCTCCCAGAGAAGCACTTGGAGAAATCCATCGGGAGTTCATAGGTGACATCTCTTTATATTCTAAACTTGTTTCACAAGAATATTTTGCTATGAGATGTTGTTCCCTTGCAAAGAAGGATCTCGATGCACACTTCAAAAGAATGTCGTAAAGGTTCTATTTCTTGAATGGGAGTAATGATCCTAATCTCAAGAATGTCTATCTCAGCATCCTTACCGAAAGAACTCCAACTCAGAAATGGCAAGGATACTCCAAGCATCCCGAAGAGACCTCTCCAATCTTAGCATGGGCAAGATACATCAAATCTGTCTTTCAAAGATTGGAGAAGGTATGCGAGCAAAAGAACCTGTTCAAAGAGATGATGGAGAGAAGAAACATCCCAAAGTCCGTATGTGATAAGTCCTATCTCGAGATAGGATGCAAAGGCAAGGAAGGGTGTAAATGCTCTAGCTCAAAGTAGGAAAGAAGAAGCTCAGCGAAACAACGAATCGCCAGAAATGTGTTTTTCCGACGAAAGCCTTTCCGGAAAAAGACGACGGGACAGGTGCTATCTTTGCGGCGCCAAAGGACACTTTGCAAAAATTGTCCACAAAAGCGTAACAAAGCAAAGCAAAGCTAGCTTCACAAACTCTATACTACAACGACAAAGACATTGGAGATGCAGATGTTGAATCATTGTTCTCGTAACAAGAAGTCCAAGATTTCGACACCGCCTTTGTCCTAGTCGAGTCCTCGAAAGAAGAAAGTTCGTCAAAAGAAAGCATTCCCATGCTTATGACAAGATCATAATTGATCACCAACATGATCACTCATGAGGCAATTCCATCACCTCACCTTGAAGTCAAAGTGCTCCACTAAATATGCAAAGCCTATCAAAGCAATCGGAGTTCTAGACACGGGAGCTAGAAGGACCATGTTGAATCCACGATATCCTACCGGAAGAAGCTTCGGAAATACACCATGAGTATTTCTATGCGGAGATGGCCAGACGTTTCACACGCCCCTAATCTCTAAGCAACCTATTGGCATTCAAATATTCCCCGAATGCATCATATGGGTGAAAGCCATTGGAAGCAAACTCCATGGACATGATCTGTTGATGGGGTTTGATCTATTCTTCAAAGCTAAGAGATTGCAGATCCATCCAAAGGGAGTCAAATACAAGCGGATGTTCTTACCATACACTCCACCCGAAGTTGTTCTCGCTAGAAGAAGATCCAGGAGTCTACGCCTATCCTCAACAACTTGAGAGGTTGCTATGCGAGATTCTCATTCAGAGTTCTCCCATTCATCCCCACTATGGAAGAATGAAGCTTTCTTCGTTCAGCTTACCTTTCAAGATGAACGAAGACATCAACGCAACCAAAGCAACCCATCCCGGAGTGACTCTGAAGAGCTTACACTTGCTAGGGAAGAATGCCATCAGCTACAAAGTCTTGGACTCATTGAAGCCACCAAATCAAACCGGGCTTGTTCGGCATTTTATGTCAACAAAAGGATCGAATGTAAACGAGGGAAGAAAAGGTTAGTCATTGATTACAAACCTTTGAATCATTTCCTTCAAGATGATAAATTCCCTTTACCTTGTACCCAAATGTTATTAGCCCATCTTTCCAAAGCCCAAATCTTTTCAAAGTTTGATTTGAAGTCGTGTTTTGGCAATTAGGTGTCCATCCAAAGGATAGGTACAAAACAACCTTTTTGTATACCCACGGCCCAATACCAATGGACCGTCCCTACCTTTGGGCTTAAAGTTGCACCATCACTTTTCCAAAAGCCATGACCCAAATATTTGAGCCCATCATGCATAGTACTCTGCCTACATAGATGATATCCTTCTCAGACTCCCAAACAAAAGAGATCATGACCAATTGCTCAAACAAACTTGTAGACCTTGTCCAGAAATTTGGCATAATGCTTTCTCGAGAAAAAGAATATTATTGGTCAAAAGAGTATCGAGTTCCTAGGTATGAAGATTTCAGATGGAAAATATGAACCCGGTCCTCATATCTCTCAAGAACTCGCTGAAATTCCCGACGAATGCATGTCAAGAAAGAGATCCAGCAATTCCTTGGGATAATCAACTATCTCAAAGAATTTATTCCAAACCTGCTCGAATTTCACCAAAGAAACTCTCAAAGCTCTTGAGGAAAGATCCTCCTCCATGGAGCAAACTTCTCAAACAAAGCAGCAAATAAGCATCGTAAGGAGATATGTCGAAACTTCCTCTCTCGTAATTCCAAACTAATAGAAAACGCATTCTCCAGATCGATGCGCAATGACTTTGGGGAGCCATACTACTTGAGAAGGTCGACAATGTCATTCATTATCGCGCCATGCCAAAGGACAATTCAAAGAATTCGAACAACACTACCATGCAAAGGTACAAGGAAATCTTAGCAATAAGAATGGCATCAAGAAGTTCGAGTTCCATTTGGTGGGGCACCAATTCGTGATTCACCTTGACAACACTTCATTTCCCGCCATTATGGAATTAAAGAACAAAGGCGTTCTGAAAAGCAGCTCCTACGACTCAAAGACTGGTTCTCAAAATACCAGTTTGAAGTCCAACACATAAAAGGGAAATCCAACATTGTTCCAGATTACCTCTCAAGGAAACCTCGTGTATATTTCATCTTTGGAAAAAGAATTCTTCCTCGTTATTCTCATGACCGGAAAGAGGAAGTCTATCTCCCCTCCGAGGTATTTCCAGATCTACCGAACATCTCGCTCATCCAGAGTACATTTTCCCTCCAAATGCCGGACCATTCTCAACAAGCTTGAAGAGATACGTAAGTTCGCGATAAGCTAATATGTTCAAGTTTCTCTCCAAGCACATCACCGCAGCAACTTCCTTATGAAGAAGCCTATTTCAGCATTGAAAGGCCATTCACAGCTATTCTGCCTATCCATCATGATACGACGATAACCGAGAATATTCTATGGTACTTATGGTGCATGTCCATTCTATATTTTCATTCCATTGACATGGCCGTTGGAGGAATGCTCAGCTTTTCTTCAACACCTAAAATGATACTACTCTTCAATGGGTATATCTTTCGTGGTACGCTACTCCAAAAGAATGGATAAGTCTTCTCAAAGAAGAATACCTTAATGGAGGAGATCCACTGATCCTCACACCATTATCTTATGCCATAGGCCTTACTCAACAATGATAAAAGGAGCTCCAAGTCCTCTTCCTCTATACTATAAGTGGAAGACAATTAGCGGTCCGATCGGACTTGACAAACGGGAAATTCATCAACTGTACGCTTATCTCGTGCTATGCCAACAAGACTACTCCAATTACAACAAAGGAGCCTCTAACGTACACTTCGTTGGTCATTTCCAATAAAAAGATGAATCGGCAAAGAAGCTAGTTGCCAAAGCTTAAACAGAATCCACCCGGATGAATTAGACACCGAGTATGATCCGGCCATCCTTTGGCCCCCAGCCTTAAGTCTAAAACCATGGAGTCAAGATATGTAATATCTCGTAAATTATGAGTGCTAAATAAAGTGACACTAGTCACACTTATAATAGGATTGTGCTCAATTAGTGAGCACTTTTTCTTTCTTGTTTTCTCGTCAAGAAGTCAACAAGTCACCAGACGAAGAAAGTCAATGGGCGCTATCCTTAGTCGGAAAATCAACAAATCCATCTGGCCAAGAAAGCTACTTATCCCGCCACTCTTATCTCGCCACAAAGCCGCCATAAGATAAGGATCTCATATATTTAGTAAATTACTATATTTTAGTAATTTACTATTATTAGCAAAGTTCGTCCTATTAGGCATTTAAAAAGATTTTGGCCTTATTAGGCATTTCGCCATATTAGGCATTGGATAAAATCAAGTGTCCTTAGTCATAAGGACACTTGGCATGACGACGAAGAATGCTTAGCCAAAAGGACACATGGCACACAACGGAGAATGCTTAGCCGAAGGACACTTGGCATTTACTTGAGGAAAACCGAAGATGACTGTTGTATAATTTCCTATTATAAATAGGGACCTAGGTTGTCTTGTAATCTTCATAATCTACTTTCAATTTCCTACGATCAAATAAAATTTCCTTTTTCATATACTTTCCAATGTTCTAAAGTTCTTATTATCCTCTCGAAAACCCTTGTGTTAGCCTCCTATATCGAAGCAATTCTACCCCATATCCTATGAAATAGCCTGGTTATTGTTACGGTCCCTGCTATCCATACGGCAATCCAACCGTGAGGATTATCCATACGGCAACCCAGAAGGATTATACTATCCTCGCTCCATGGTCTCGCATCCCGAAGCTCGTTAGGCAAGGTGGCCGCTTAGAGTGTGCCGGCAGGAGATGCTCGTGTGCATGGGTATGGTCGCTCCCCGCCCGAGGGTATGGGTAATTCCACTCCGTCCGCCCGAGGGTGTGGCTAGCAAGGCTCCCGACCCGCTTTTGATAGATCTCAAATTATCCTAATTTTTCCAAATTTTGATTGTTAAAACGAAAATCCATAGGGTTTGTTGGATTCTGAAAATGTCGGTATTACCCATGATAAATCATTGATTTTTGTGTTTTTGCATTCAAAAAGTTTATCTATCGGTCATGTCCTTTCACTATACTGCATTAGGTGTAGTTTTTAGTGTGTTATTATTAACAACTAATTTTGTGATGACTAGTTATTTTTTATCTTTTTGTATACAAAACACTAATGAAATGATCATTTCAATCTATAAACATCAAATAATGTAACAAAAGTATTTAGTAATTCCCCTTAGATATCAAATTATCCTATTAAAAACTCGTTATTTTTCCTCTTTTTGATTGTTAAAACGAAAATCCTTAGGGTTTGTAGGATTCCAAATAATCTCGGTATGACCCATGATAAATCATTGATTTTTATGTTTTTGCATTCAAAACGCTTATGAATTGGTCATTTCCCTTAACTATTTGCATTAGGTGTAGTTTTAGTGATATCATCGACAACTAATTTTGTGATAAGTAGTTATTTTTTATCTTTTGCGTACAAAACACTAATGAAATGATCATTTCACTCTAATAATCATCAATTAAGGTAACAAAGTATTTAGGAATTCCCAATTGATCTCAAATTATCCTATTAAAAACTTGTTATTTTTCCTCCTTTTTATTGCTAAAATGAAAATGCATAGAGTTTGTAGGATTAAATAATCTCGGTATGACCCACGATAAATCATTGTTTTTAAGTTTTTGCATTCAAAAAGACTATATATCGGTCATTTCCGTTCACGATCTACATTAGGTGTAGTTTTTAGAGTGTTATCATCGACAACTAATTTTGTGATAACTAGTTATTTTTATCATTTCGCATACAAAACACTAATGAAATGATCATTTCACTCTAATAATCATTAATTAAGGTAACAAAAGTATTTAGGAATTCCAAATAGATCTCAAATTATCCTATTAAAAACTCGTTATTTTTCCACTTTTTGATTGTTACAACAAAAATCCATAGGGTTCGTAGGATTGAAGAAAATTAGTATGACCCATGATAAATCATTGATTTTTGTGTTTTTGCATTCAAAAAGTTTATCCATCGGTCATGTCCTTTCACTATCTCGCATTAGGTGTAGTTTTTAATGTGCTATTTTTAACATCTAATTTTGTGATAACTAGTTATTTTTTATCTTTTTGTATACAAAACACTAATGAAATGATCATTTCACTCTAATAACATCAATTAAGTTATCAAAAGTATTTAGGAATTCCCCGTAGATCTCATATTATCCTATTAAAAACTCGTTATTTTTCCTCTTTTTAATTGTTAAAACGAAAATCCATAGGGTAAGTAGGATTCTTAATAATCTCGGTATGACCCATGATAAATCATTGATTTTTATGTTTTTGCATTCAAACGCTTATGAATTGGTCATTTTCTTTCACTATCTCGCATTAGGTGCGCTTTTAATGTGTTATTATTAACAACTAATTTTGTAATAACTAGTTATTTTTTATCTTTTTGCATACAAAACACTAATGAAATGATCATTTCACTCTAATAATCATCAATTATGATAACAAAAGTATTTAGGAATTACCAATAGATCTGAAATTATCCTATCAAAAACTCGTTATTTTTCCTCTTTTTGCTTTCTAAAACGAAAATCAATAGGGTTTGTAGGATTATGAATAATCTCGGTATGACCCATGATAAATCATTAATTTTAATGTTTTTGCATTAAGAAAGTTTATGTATCGGTCATTTCCCTTCACTCTCTACATTAGGTGTAGTTTAAAGAGTGATATCATCGACAACTAATTTTGTGATGACGAGTTATTTTTTTCTTTTTGCATACAAAACATTAATGGAATGATCATTTCACTCTATAATCTTCAATTAAGGGAAGAAAAGTATTTAGGAATTCCTAATAGGTTTCAAATTATCCTATCGTAAACTCGTTATTTTTACTCTTTTAGCTTTGCTAAAACGAAAATCCATAGGGTTGGTAGGATTCTCAATAATCACGGTATGACCCATGACAAATAATTGATTTTTATGTTTTTGCATTCAAAACCTTTTTGAATTGGTCATTTCCTTTTACTATCTCGCATTATGTGTAGTTTTCAGGGTGATATCATCGACAACTAATTTTGTGATAACTAGTTATTTTTTATCTTTTTGCGTACAAAACACTAATTAAATGATCATTTCACCTTAATAATCATTAATTAAGGAAACAAAAGTATTTAGGAATTCCAAATAGATCTCAAATTATCATATTAAAAACTCGTTATTTTTCCACTTTTTGATTGTTAAAACGAAAATCCATAGGGTTTGTAGGATTCTGAAAATCTCGGTATGACCCATGATAAATCATTGATTTTTGTGTTTTTGCATTCAAAAAGTTTATGTATCGGTCATTTTCTTTCACTATCTACATTAGGTGTAGTTTAAAAAGTGATATCATCGACAACTAATTTGGTTATGACGAGTTATTTTTTTCTTTTTGTACACAAAACACTAATGCAATGATCATTTCACTCTATAATCCTCAATTAAGGGAAGAAAAGTATTTGGAAATTCCCAATAGATTTCAAATTATCCTATCGTAAACTCGTTATTTTTACTCTTTTTCTTGCTAAAACGAAAATACATAGGGTTTGTAGGATTCTCAATAATCTTGGTATGACCCATGATAAATCATTGATTTTTATGTTTTTGCATTCAAAACGTTTATGAATTGGTCATTTCCCTTCACTATCTCGCATTAGGTGTAGTTTTGAGTGATATCATCGACAACTAATTTTGTGATAATTAGTTATTTTTTATTTTTTTGCGTACAAAACACTAATGAAATGATCATTTCACTCTAATAATCATCAATTAAGGTAACAAAGAATTTAGGAATTCCCAATTTATCTCAAATTATCCTATTAAAAACTTATTATTTTTCCTCTTTTTGATTGCTAAAATAAAAATGCATAGGGTTTGTAGGATTCGAATAATCTCGGTATGACCCATGATAAATCATTGATTTTTATGTTTTTGCATTCAAAACGTTTATGAATTGGTCATTTCCCTTCACTATCTCGCATAAGGTGTAGTTTAGAGTGATATCATCGACAACTAATTTTGTGATAACTATTTATTTTTATCTTTTTGTATACAAAACACTAATGAAATTATCATTTCACTCTAATAACATCAATTAAGGTAACAAAAGTATTTAGGAATTCCCGTAGATCTCGAATTATCCTATTAAAAACGCGTTATTTTTCCACTTTTGATTGTTAAAACGAAAATCCATAGGGTTTGTAGGATTCTAATAATCTCGGTATGACCCATGATAAATCATTGATTTTTATGTTTTTGCATTCGAAACGTTTATGAATTGGTCATTTCCTTTCACTATCTCGCATTAGGTGCAGCTTTTAATGTGTTATTATTAACAACTAATTTTGTAATAACTAGTTATTTTTTATCTTTTTGCATACAAAACACTAATGAAATGATCATTTCACTCTAATAATCATCAATTATGATAACAAAAGTATTTAGGAATTACCAATAGATCTGAAATTATCCTATCAAAAACTCGTTATTTTTCCTCTTTTGCTTTCTAAAACGAAAATCAATAGGGTTTGTAGGATTATGAATAATCTCGGTATGACCCATGATAAATCATTAATTTTAATGTTTTTGCATTAAGAAAGTTTATGTATCGGTCATTTCCCTTCACTCTCTACATTAGGTGTAGTTTAAAGAGTGATATCATCGACAACTAATTTTGTGATGACGAGTTATTTTTTTCTTTTTGCATACAAAACATTAATGGAATGATCATTTCACTCTATAATCTTCAATTAAGGGAAGAAAAGTATTTAGGAATTCCTAATAGGTTTCAAATTATCCTATCGAACTCGTTATTTTTACTCTTTTAGCTTTGCTAAAACGAAAATCCATAGGGTTGGTAGGATTCTCGAATAATCACGGTATGACCCATGACAAATAATTGATTTTTATGTTTTTGCATTCAAAACCTTTTGAATTGGTCATTTCCTTTTACTATCTCGCATTATGTGTAGTTTTCGTGGTGATATCATCGACAACTAATTTTGTGATAACTAGTTATTTTTTATCTTTTTGCGTACAAAACACTAATTAAATGATCATTTCACCTTAATAATCATTAATTAAGGAAACAAAAGTATTTAGGAATTCCAAATAGATCTCAAATTATCATATTAAAAACTCGTTATTTTTCCACTTTTTGATTGTTAAAACGAAAATCCATAGGGTTTGTAGGATTCTGAAAAATCTCGGTATGACCCATGATAAATCATTGATTTTTGTGTTTTTGCATTCAAAAAGTTTATGTATCGGTCATTTTCTTTCACTATCTACATTAGGTGTAGTTTAAAAAGTGATATCATCGACAACTAATTTGGTTATGACGAGTTATTTTTTTCTTTTTGTACACAAAACACTAATGCAATGATCATTTCACTCTATAATCCTCAATTAAGGGAAGAAAAGTATTTGGAAATTCCCAATAGATTTCAAATTATCCTATCGAAACTCGTTATTTTTACTCTTTTTCTTGCTAAAACGAAAATACATAGGGTTTGTAGGATTCTCAATAATCTTGGTATGACCCATGATAAATCATTGATTTTTATGTTTTTGCATTCAAAACGTTTATGAATTGGTCATTTCCCTTCACTATCTCGCATTAGGTGTAGTTTTCGAGTGATATCATCGACAACTAATTTTGTGATAATTAGTTATTTTTTATTTTTTTGCGTACAAAACACTAATGAAATGATCATTTCACTCTAATAATCATCAATTAAGGTAACAAAGAATTTAGGAATTCCCAATTTATCTCAAATTATCCTATTAAAAACTTATTATTTTTCCTCTTTTTGATTGCTAAAATAAAAATGCATAGGGTTTGTAGGATTCGAATAATCTCGGTATGACCCATGATAAATCATTGATTTTTATGTTTTTGCATTCAAAACGTTTATGAATTGGTCATTTCCCTTCACTATCTGCATAAGGTGTAGTTTAGAGTGATATCATCGACAACTAATTTTGTGATAACTATTTATTTTTTTATCTTTTTGTATACAAAACACTAATGAAATTATCATTTCACTCTAATAACATCAATTAAGGTAACAAAAGTATTTAGGAATTCCCGTAGATCTCGAATTATCCTATTAAAAACGCGTTATTTTTCCACTTTTTGATTGTTAAAACGAAAATCCATAGGGTTTGTAGGATTCGAATAATCTCGGTATGACCCATGATAAATCATTGATTTTTATGTTTTTGCATTCAAAACGTTTATGAATTGGTCATTTCCCTTAACTATTTGCATTAGGTGTAGTTTTCGAGTGATATCATCGACAACTAATTTTGTGATAAGTAGTTATTTTTTATCATTTTGCGTACAAAACACTAATGAAATGATCATTTCACTCTAATAATCATCAATTAAGGTAACAAAGTATTTAGGAATTCCCAATTGATCTCAAATTATCCTATTAAAAACTTGTTATTTTTCCTCCTTTTTATTGCTAAAATGAAAATGCATAGAGTTTGTAGGATTCTGAATAATCTCGGTATGACCCACGATAAATCATTGTTTTTAAGTTTTTGCATTCAAAAAGACTATATATCGGTCATTTCCGTCACGATCTACATTAGGTGTAGTTTTTAGAGTGTTATCATCGACAACTAATTTTGTGATAACTAGTTATTTTTTATCATTTCGCATACAAAACAAGAATGAAATGATCATTTCACTCTAATAATCATTAATTAAGGTAACAAAAGTATTTAGGAATTCCAAATAGATCTCAAATTATCCTATTAAAAACTCGTTATTTTTCCACTTTTTGATTGTTACAACAAAAATCCATAGGGTTCGTAGGATTCTCAAGAAAATTAGTATGACCCATGATAAATCATTGATTTTTGTGTTTTTGCATTCAAAAAGTTTATCCATCGGTCATGTCCTTTCACTATCTGCATTAGGTGTAGTTTTTAATGTGCTATTTTTAACATCTAATTTTGTGATAACTAGTTATTTTTTATCTTTTTGTATACAAAACACTAATGAAATGATCATTTCACTCTAATAACATCAATTAAGTTATCAAAAGTATTTAGGAATTCCCGTAGATCTCAAATTATCCTATTAAAAACTCGTTATTTTTCCTCTTTTTAATTGTTAAAACGAAAATCCATAGGGTAAGTAGGATTCTTAATAATCTCGGTATGACCCATGATAAATCATTGATTTTTATGTTTTTGCATTCAAACGTTTATGAATTGGTCATTTTCTTTCACTATCTCGCATTAGGTGCGCTTTTAATGTGTTATTATTAACAACTAATTTTGTAATAACTAGTTATTTTTTATCTTTTTGCATACAAAACACTAATGAAATGATCATTTCACTCTAATAATCATCAATTATGATAACAAAAGTATTTAGGAATTACCAATAGATCTGAAATTATCCTATCAAAAACTCGTTATTTTTCCTCTTTTTGCTTTCTAAAACGAAAATCAATAGGGTTTGTAGGATTATGAATAATCTCGGTATGACCCATGATAAATCATTAATTTTAATGTTTTTGCATTAAGAAAGTTTATGTATCGGTCATTTCCCTTCACTCTCTACATTAGGTGTAGTTTAAAGAGTGATATCATCGACAACTAATTTTGTGATGACAAGTTATTTTTTTCTTTTTGCATACAAAACATTAATGGAATGATCATTTCACTCTATAATCTTCAATTAAGGGAAGAAAAGTATTTAGGAATTCCTAATAGGTTTCAAATTATCCTATCGAAACTTCGTTATTTTTACTCTTTTAGCTTTGCTAAAACGAAAATCCATAGGGTTGGTAGGATTACGAATAATCACGGTATGACCCATGACAAATAATTGATTTTTATGTTTTTGCATTCAAAACCTTTTTGAATTGGTCATTTCCTTTTACTATCTCGCATTATGTGTAGTTTTCGTGGTGATATCATCGACAACTAATTTTGTGATAACTAGTTATTTTTTATCTTTTTGCGTACAAAACACTAATTAAATGATCATTTCACCTTAATAATCATTAATTAAGGAAACAAAAGTATTTAGGAATTCCAAATAGATCTCAAATTATCATATTAAAAACTCGTTATTTTTCCACTTTTTGATTGTTAAAACGAAAATCCATAGGGTTTGTAGGATTCTGAAAAATCTCGGTATGACCCATGATAAATCATTGATTTTTGTGTTTTTGCATTCAAAAAGTTTATGTATCGGTCATTTTCTTTCACTATCTACATTAGGTGTAGTTTAAAAAGTGATATCATCGACAACTAATTTGGTTATGACGAAGTTATTTTTTTCTTTTTGTACACAAAACACTAATGCAATGATCATTTCACTCTATAATCCTCAATTAAGGGAAGAAAAGTATTTGGAAATTCCCAATAGATTTCAAATTATCCTATCGTAAACTCGTTATTTTTACTCTTTTTCTTGCTAAAACGAAAATACATAGGGTTTGTAGGATTCTCAATAATCTTGGTATGACCCATGATAAATCATTGATTTTTATGTTTTTGCATTCAAAACGTTTATGAATTGGTCATTTCCCTTCACTATCTGCATTAGGTGTAGTTTTCAGAGTGATATCATCGACAACTAATTTTGTGATAATTAGTTATTTTTTATTTTTTTGCGTACAAAACACTAATGAAATGATCATTTCACTCTAATAATCATCAATTAAGGTAACAAAGAATTTAGGAATTCCCAATTTATCTCAAATTATCCTATTAAAAACTTATTATTTTTCCTCTTTTGATTGCTAAAATAAAAATGCATAGGGTTTGTAGGATTCCGAATAATCTCGGTATGACCCATGATAAATCATTGATTTTTATGTTTTTGCATTCAAAACGTTTATGAATTGGTCATTTCCCTTCACTATCTCGCATAAGGTGTAGTTTAGAGTGATATCATCGACAACTAATTTTGTGATAACTATTTATTTTTTTATCTTTTTGTATACAAAACACTAATGAAATTATCATTTCACTCTAATAATCATCAATTAAGGTAACAAAAGTATTTAGGAATTCCCCGTAGATCTCGAATTATCCTATTAAAAACGCGTTATTTTTCCACTTTTTGATTGTTAAAACGAAAATGCATAGGGTTTGTAGGATTCTGAATAATCTCGGTATGACCCATGATAAATCATTGATTTTTATGTTTTTGCATTCAAACGTTTATGAATTGGTCATTTCCTTTCACTATCTACATTAGGTGTAGTTTTTAGTGTGTTGTTATTAACAACGAATTTTGTGATATCTAGTTATTTTTTATCTTTTGCATACAAAACACTAATGAAATGATCATTTCACTCTAATAATCATCTATTAAGATAACAAAAGTATTTAGGAATTACCAATAGATCTGAAATTATCCTATCAAAAACCCGATATTTTTCCTCTTTTTGCTTTCTAAAACGAAAATCCATAGGGTTTGTAGGATTATGAATAATCTCGGTATGACCCATGATAAATCATTAATTTTAATGTTTTTGCATTAAGAAAGTTTATGTATCGGTCATTTCCCATCACTCTCTACATTAGGTGTAGTTTAAAGAGTGATATCATCGATAACTAATTTTGTGATGACGAAGTTATTTTTTTCTTTTGCATACAAAACATTAATGGAATGATCATTTCACTCTATAATCCTCAATTAAGAGAAGAAATTTATTTAGGAATTCTCAATAGGTTTCAAATTATCCTATCGAAATTCATTATTTTTACTCTTTTAGCTTTGCTAAAGCGAAAATCCATAGGGTTGGTAGGATTCGAATAATCAAGGTATGACCCATGACAAATAATTGATTTTTATGTTTTTGCATTCAAAACCTTTTTGAATTGGTCATTTCCTTTTACTATCTCGCATTATGTGTAGTTTTCGTGGTGATATCATCGACAACTAATTTTGTGATAACTAGTTATTTTTATCTTTTTGCGTACAAAACACTAATGAAATTATCATTTCACCCTAATAATCATTAATTAAGGTAACAAAAGTATTTAGGAATTCCAAATAGATCACAAATTATCCTATTAAAAACTCGTTATTTTTCCACTTTTGATTGTTAAAACGAAAATCCATAGGGTTTGTAGGATTCTGAAAATCTCGGTATGACCCATGATAAATCATTGATTTTTGTGTTTTTGCATTCGAAACATTTATGAATTGGTCATTTCCTTTCACTATCTCGCACTAGGTGTAGTTTTTAATATGTTATTATTAACAACTAATTTTGTGATAACTAGTTATTTTTATCTTTTGCATACAAAACACTAATGAAATGATCATTTCACTCTAATAATCATCAATTAAGATAATAAAAGTATTTAGGAATTACTAATAGATCTGAAATTATCCTATCAAAAACTCGTTGTTTTTCCTTTTTGCTTTCTAAAACGAAAATCCATAGGGTTTGTAGGATTATGAATAATCTCGGTATGATCCATGATAAATCATTAATTTTAATATTTTTGCATTCAAAAAGTTTATGTATCGGTCATTTCCTTTCACTATCTACATTAGGTGTAGTTTAAAAAGTGATATCATCGAAAACTAATTTTGTGATGACGAGTTATTTTTTTCTTTTTGCATACAAAACACTAATGCAATGATCATTTCACTCTATAATCCTCAATTAAGGGAAGAAAAGTATTTGGAAATTCCCTATAGATTTCAAATTATCCTATCAAACTCGTTTTTTACTCAAATTAAAGATATTATTAATAAAAGAGAAAAAAAAGGTGGGACCATAACCCGGTCCAAGGTCTAAAAACAAAAAGGAAAAGCCCAAAAAGCCCAAAACCCCAAAAATGAGTGCTCAAAGACACAACATCCAAAAGATTAAAACACCCACCAAGGGTCAACAAAATCAATCGTGATAACACATAACCGGCAAACACACCCTCCAAGCTATCAAGTTAACTTTCAATAGAATACCCGGCAACAATGCATCACGGCTCATAACACATCACCAACCATAGTGAAGGGAGAGAAAGCGAGAGATTTTCTTGAAGCATATCATCGAGAAGAAAATCCAAGAGCAAGAACCGATTACCGTAAAGCATAACCCTAACCACAAATCAACCCAGCAATCTCAAAAACTAGAAATTGCAAGTTACAAGAAAATTGATCAACAACCAAAGAAACTATCAACGGAGCAGATACATGAAAACATCTTCAAACAGGCAATCTTCCCCAAACAGAATCGGAAATTCAAATCGCAGAACTTTAAAACGGAAAGCAATCTGTCGCTAAACTCGTGCAAAACAACCAATCAAGATAACGAACCCAAAAAGGAACAGAATGCACCGTAATCATAAAACCTGCAATAGGGAAACCAGAGTCCGAAAAATACTTAAAAATTGAAGGCACGCAAAGGCCCGATTCTCAAAATTCTCGGATATGAGAGTTCCGGTGACGGCAAAGCCCAAACCGTTGTGACCGAAATAAGAACCCAGCTAAGATTTTTGGAGAAATTCTTGTGAAATCGAAGATTTTTGGAGATTTTTGGAATGACACCTTCGAATCGTTGAAGAAGAATCGGGAATCGGATCGGCTTGATTTTAGACTGAAACTCCGTTGATTTCAGACATTTCGAATCGGCAAAGCGGTTTCCTGAGCAACGACAAAAACCATTGAAGCAGAAGAAATCCTCTTAATCTTGAAGAAATTCAAGCAAGATAATCGGTAGAAAAACTGATTCGGAAGATTTCCAAAATCTTGAGAGATCTTTAACCGATTCCAAAATGTCGCCGGAGATAACCTTTTCCATTTAAATGCGTCGATTCGCCCAAGAAAGGGAATAAGAAAAATGAGAAAGCGTTGCCCTTCTTACGTCAGCGGCTTGTTGAGTATCGTTCCTTCTTGATATTTCTTGAAGCGGGACTAAGCCAATAAAGGCTTCTCGGAAAAGTGTGTTGGAAAACTCTTAAAATCAATTTCCTGAGAAAATCGAAATTTCCAAAATTACACAATTGACAATAATCAATGTTGTTTAGATTCCAAAACGGCCACCATCTTGAATGAAATGATCATGTTGAGATAAGCATGTAAAGAAATCGATGAAGAAAAACTCGAAGAAAAATCTTGAAACTACCGAAATCCTAGAGAGAGGAGAGACAATCTCTCTCTACATTTTGAAAATTACTTTTTGCTTGATAAAACGAAAATCTATAGGGTTTGTAGGATCCTGAATAATCTTGGTATGACCCATGATAAATCACTGATTTTTATGTTTTTGCATTCAAAAGCGTTTATGAATTGGTCATTTCCCTTCACCGGCTGCATTAGGTGTAGTTTTAAGAGTGATATCATCGACAACTAATTTTGTGATAACTAGTTATTTTTTATCTTTTTGCGTACAAAACACTAATGAAATGATCATTTCACTCTAATAATCATCAATTAAGGTAACAAAGTATTTAGGAATTTCCAATTGATATCAAATTATCCTATTAAAAACTTGTTATTTTTCCTCTTTTTGATTGCTAAAATAAAAATGCATAGGGTTTGTAGGATTCGAATAATCTCGGTATGACCCATGATAAATCATTGTTTTTAAGTTTTTGCATTCAAAAGGACTATCTATCGGTCATTTCCGTTCACTATCTACATTAGGTGTAGTTTTCGAGTGGTATCATCGACAACTAATTTTGTGATAACTAGTTATTTTTATCATTTCGCATACAAAATAAGAATGAAATGATCATTTCACTCTAATAATCATTAATTAAGGTAACAAAAGTATTTGGGAATTCCAGATAGATCTCAAATTATCCTATTAAAAACTCGTTATTTATCCACTTTTTGATTGTTAAAACGAAAATCCATAGGGTTTGTAGGATTCGAGAAATCTCGGTATGACCCATGATAAATCATTGATTTTTGTGTTTTTGCATTCAAAAGTTTATCTATCGGTCATGTTCTTTCACTATCTCGCATTAGGTGTAGTTTTTAATAGGTTATTATTAACAACTAATTTTGTGATAACTAGTTATTTTTTATCTTTTTGTATACAAAACACTAATGAAATGATCATTTCACTCTAATAATCATCAATTAAGGTAACAAAAGTATTTAGGAATTCCCGTAGATCTCAAATTATCCTATTAAAAACTCGTTATTTTTCCTCTTTTTAATTGTTAAAACGAAAATCCATAGGGTAAGTAGGATTCTTAATAATCTCGGTATGACCCATGATAAATCATTGATTTTTATGTTTTTGCATTCGAAACGCTTATGAATTGGTCATTTTCTTTCACTATCTGGATTAGGTGTAGTTTTTAATGTGTTATTATTAATAACTAATTTTGTGATAACTTGTTATTTTTATCTTTTTGCATACAAAACACTAATGAAATGATCATTTCACTCTAATAATCATCAATTAAGATAACAAAAGTATTTAGGAATTACCAATAGATCTCAAATTATCCTATCAAAAACTCGTTATTTTTCCTCAAATTAAAGATAATATTTATAAAAGATGAAAAAGAAAAACCTAGAGCCATATGATCACATGTCGATCAAGAGGCCAGACACTCGTTAAAAAACCTTTGATGGCAAAACCCTCCTTATGGAAAAATCCATCAAAGGGAAAAAAGAGATAGCCCTCTAAGAAGATACATTAATAAAGCACAAGAGAACATCATCAAAAGATTCAAAATGAAATCTAAAAAATGACCAAGAGTCATCACAAGAAAAGGCCAAAATAAACGACCCTAACATAGCCAAAACGAGGACCATGAAAGTCATTTGGAGCCCGACGAAGAGCCACGCTTAGACATCTTAAAACCAACAAGTTTATCCGACGCCTTAGGCTTAGCAAGCATGGGCGGCTTATCGAGGCGCTTATCCGGTCCACCACATTCCCAAATACGATCCGCAACCTGTTTCATTTTTAGAAAATATGAACCCTCAATGCGAAACAACAACTAAGTTAGCACGAGACGAAGGCTTCTTTAAAATAGATTTAATAGTCCCCCTTTATCATTTAAAGGAATCTCAAAATCCACAACCTGAGATATAACAGCCCCCTTAGAAGACAACCCATCAACCCTTCCTAAAACTTTACTTCCCTTATTAACCTCCTTACTAATATTACAAACACCCATTTAATAGCATCAACGTAAGCATCAGATTTATCACCCTACTAGAACCGACATCCCTACCAAAATTAAAACAATCGAAATAACGAATTATCAGCCCTACTAGAACTATCATCCTTACTAAAATTATCACAATCAGAATCAACAACATTACCAACAACCATATTAAAAGAAGAATTATCCAAAAAAGAACCATCGAAATAACAACACTATCAAACTTATCAATCCCAGCCACGGGAACATCCCCCATCTCAATAACCTCCTTTCCGGAAACAGATTCTTCCAAAACCTGTGAGCCAAGAACATCAAACATATTAGTACTACAAAAATTAACAGTACCAGCTTCATTATCCTTAGAGAAATTTTCAGAAACTGGTTCGGGAGAGAATAAAATAGCATTATTCGAAATCTGTCCAGCAGCAGGTTTTTCCAAAACCTGGGAATCAGGAATCTCAAAACGAATTAATAGATTTATTCAAATCACTACCCACAACCTGATTAGAATTATCAGAAGCAGATTTACATGAAATATTTCCCAAAACAGCAGCCTTTGGAGAAACAGACGGATTTTTCCCCTCTTCCCTATTCACAAATCTACAATTTTCCAAGTAATGTCCAATAATACCACAGTGTGAACAAAAAGGGGGCAAGTTCTCATACTTAATAGAAACAAACGCACTATAACCATCCCTTTCAATCATAACTTGATCCTGATAAGAATCGACAAAATTAATTTCAAACAAAACACGCGCAAAATGACCAAAAACTTTATTTAAGGACTGATCATCAATTTTTATTGGAGTACCTTTTGCCGAAGCAATTCCTAGAATAATCGACGGATGCCAATATTCAAGAGGGAGCTCAAGGATACGAATCCATACCTGTGCAACCGAGGCACTCACCTTATAAGGATTAAAATCTTTAACCCATCTGCTCAACCGAATAGAACCTGGCGCAAGATTCCAAGAGGTCCTGTTGAAGACCCGATTCCTATCGTCCAGATTCAAGAAAGAAATGTTGTAGTAGCCCTTGCCCAAGGGTATCATCCTCCAAGTAGACTCACGAACGTTCCACAGCACAGATAACTTTTGCCTTAACGCTTCTGTTGAAACTGGTTTTTCATTCTTGACAGATAGAACACGACCAATGATAGAATTTCGATACTCATCTACACCCTTGTTATACAAATCCTTATCAACAAATACCGAATAAAATCGTCCTTTATTAATTGGCTTACAAATTGAGTGTTGAAATTCTGATGTAGCATTTACAATCCTAGCAAAAGATTTGGGAGCTCCGACGATTTGGGTAACACCGAAGACGTCGGATTTTGAACTGCTTGAAACGAAACCTGGGTCTGCAGAAAATCTCTTTGAAGCTCTGAAATTGGCAAAATCGGAGAAACAGGTTTTGAAGTATCCACTATTGTTGCCTTAGAAATGCGGAAACTAAACCGCCATCGAAGAAGCCGTGGGCTGCGTCAGAAATCGAGTATCAACGGAACAATGCGAAACATCGATTTGCGATTCTGAAACCGGCAAAAGATCTTGAGTCAACCTTGGCCCCTGGGTCGTAGGAAGCGATTTAAATAACTCCGAAGACGTCGGATTTTGAACTGCTTGAAAAGAAGACTGGGTCAACGGCGAAAAATCTCTTTGACACTCCGAAATCGGCGAAATCGTTGAATGAGCTGCCATCGGAACTGAAGCCATGGGCTGCGTCGAAAAGCGAACATCGTTGGAACGATGCGAAACATCAATCTGTATTTCGGAAACCGGTAAAAGACCTTGAGTCAACCTTTGCCCCTGAGAAGAAAGTTCCTCCCGATACACGTCGAGCAGCGATTTTGCAAGATTTCTCAAAAGTGGGAATCTATATTTTGGGGAAGATGTGAATTCGTGTTTTCTGTATAATTTTTTTGGAAATCTGAGAAGATGGCTTCAAGATTTTGAATAACAGATGGATGAGAATCCATCGGTAAATGTTGTCGCTATCAGAAACCGTCGACGCAAATCGGCCCAATCGGAAACCTCCCGCAGGAAGAAACTGACGGAGAAATAATCGAAAAGAACTTTAACAGTTTCAGAATCACACTCAGCTCGATTTTTGGCCCGAATAGCCTCCGATGACAGCGGCAGAAACACCCGTAAACTGGGTATGAAAAAAACCCGCCCTTTGCATTCGCCAATTGAATTATCATAGGAGTTAATGGTAACCGCAAGATTGCGGTATTCAAAGATTCCCTTTATTGGATTTGATGAAAACATATTGGAAGCGGAAATGGACAAGAAGCGTTGCTGTGGAATTTCATCGTCCGCCGCTTGTTGAGATTCGATTTTCGTCAAACTTGCAGACCTGAAAAGTCCCCAAAATTTTGAAATACTTTTGACCAAGTCAGCAAGAAAAGCGTCTCGATTCTTGAACACCAATTCGGCCTCGAAAAAGATCCAACATCAGATTTGAAAAATGGTGGAGTATTGATATAAATCTTTTATGCAGTAGCCCTTGATGGCATTCCTTTCATTTAATGAAATCGACGGAAAAAGCAATGAAAAAGCGTGCATTGAGAATAAAATTATGGGAAAAACTACCGAGAATCTAGAGAGAGGATTCTAATAATCTCGGTATGATCCATTATAAATCATTGATTCTTTTATTTTTGCATTCAAAAAGATTATCTATCGGTCATTTCCTTTCACTATCTCGCATTAGGTGTTGTTTTTAGTGTGTTATTATTAACAACTAATTTTGTGATAACTAGTTATTTTTTATCTTTTTGCATACAAAACACTAATAAAATAGTCATTTCACTCTAATAATCATCAATTAAGGTAACAAAAGTATTTTTGAATTACCAATAGATCTCAAATTATCCTCACAAAAACTCGTTATTTTTCCCTGCTTTTGCTTGCTAAAACGAAAATCCATAAGGTTTGTAGGATTCTCGAATAATCTCGGTATGACCCATTATAAACCAATGATTTTTATTTTTGCATTCAAAAGTTTATCTATCTGGTCATTACCTTTCACTATCTCGCATTAGGTGTTGTTTTTAGTGTGTTATTATTAACAACTAATTTTGTGATAACTAGTTATTTTTTATCTTTTTGCATACAAAACACTAATAAAATGGTTATTTCACTCTAATAATCATCAATTAAGGAAACAAAAGTATTTTGGAATTACCAATAGATCTAAAATTATCCTATCAAAAACTCGTTATTTTACCTCTTTTGCTTGCTAAAACGAGAATCCATAGGGTTTGAAGGATTCTCAATAATCTCGGTATGACCCATTATAAATCATTGATTTTTTATTTTTCATTAAAAAAGTTTATCTATCGGTCATTTCATTTCACTATCTCGCATTAGGTGTTGTTTTTAGTGTGTTATTATTAACAACTAATTTTGTGATAACTAGTTATTTTTTATCTTTTTGCATACAAAACACTAATGAAATGATCATTTAACTCTAATAATCATCAATTAAGGTAACAAAAGTATTTAGGAATTACCAATAGATCTGAAATTATCCTATCAAAAACTCGTTATTTTTCCTCTTTTTGCTTTCTAAAATGAAAATCCATAGGGTATGTAGGATTGTGAATAATCTCGATATGACCAATGATAAATAATTGATTTTAATGTTTTTGCATTCAAAAAGTTTATGTATCGATCATTTCCCTTCACTATCTACATTAGGAGTAGTTTAAAGAGTGATTTCAGACAACTAATTTTGTGATGACGAAGTTATTTTTTTCTTTTTGCATAAAAACACTAACGGAATGATCATTTCACTCTATAATCCTCAATTAACGGAAGAAAAGTATTTAGGAATTCCCAATAGATTTCATATTATCCCATCGTAAACTCGTTATTTTTAATCTTTTTGCTTGCTAAAACGAAAATCCATAGGGTTTGTAGGATTCTGAATAATCTCGGTATGACCCATTGTAAATCATTGATTTTTTTATTTTTGCATTCAAAAGTTTATCTATTGGTCATTTTCTTTCACTATCTTCAAAAAAATTATTTTCATTCAATTTTTAAAAAGAATAAATTTATTTGAAAGAGAGGGTGTTGTTTTTAGTGTGTTATTATTAACAACTAACTTTGTGATAACTAGTTATTTTTTATCTTTTTGCATACAAAACACTAATAAAATGGTCATTTCACTCTAATAATCATCAATTAAGATAACAAAAGTATTTTGGAATTACCAATAGATCTCAAATTATCATATCAAAAACTCGTTATTTTTCCTCTTTTTGCTTTCTAAAGCAAAAATCCATAGGGTTTGTAGGATTCGAATAATCCCGGTATGACCCATTATAAATCAATGATTTTTTTATTTTTGCATTCAAAAGTTTATCTATCGGTGAGGTTTTTAGTGGGGCCGGGTGCATTACTGACTAGCCTTTTTGAGCCGGGCCGTGGCTCAAACCCATTTTTCTTTTCTTTTAATAAAATTTGTCTTTATTCGTCTCGCATTAGGTGTTGTTTTTAGTGTGTTATTATTATTAACAACAAATTTTTTGATAACTAGTTATTTTTTATTTTTTGGATACAAAACACTAATGAAATGATCATTTAACTCTAATAATCATCAATTAAGGTAACAAAAGCATTTTGGAATTACAAATAGATTTGATATTATCTTATCAAAAACTCGTTATTTTTCCTATTTTTGCTTTCTAAAATGAAAATCCATAGGTTTTGTAGGATTGTGAATAATCTCGATATGACCCATGATAAATCATTTATATTAATATTTTTGCATTAAAAAGTTTATGTATCGGTCATTTCCTTCATTATCTGCATTAGGAGTAGTTTAAAGAGTGATTTCACGACAACTAATTTTGTGATGACGAAGTTATTTTTTTCTTATTGCATAAAAACACTAATGGAATGATCATTTCACTCTATAATCCTCAATTAAGGGAAGAAAAGTATTTAGGAATTCCCAATAGATTCGAAATTATCCTATCAAAAATTCGTTATTTTTCCTCTTTTTGTTTTCTAAAATGAAAATCCATAGGGTTTGTAGGATTGTGAATAATCTCGATATGACCCATAACAAATCATTGATTTTAATGTTTTTGCATTCAAAAATTTATGTATCGGTCATTTCCTTTAACTATCTCGCATTAGGAGTAGTTTAAAGAGTGATTTCGCGACAACTAATTTAGTGATGACGAGTTATTTTTTCTTTTTGCATAAAAACACTAATGGAATGATCATTTTACTCTATAATCCTCAATTAAGGGAAGAAAAGTATTTAGGAATTCACAATAGATTTCATATTATCCTATCGTAAACTCGTTATTTTTACTCTTTTTGCTTGCTAAAACGAAAATCCATATGGTTTGTAGTATTCTCAATAATCTCGGTATGACCCATTGTAAATCATTGATTTTTTTATTGTGCATTCAAAAGTTTATCTATCGGTCATTTTCTTTCACTATCTCGCATTAGGTGTTGTTTTTAATGTGTTATTATTAACAACTAATTTTGTGATAACTAGTTATTTTTATCTTTTTGCATACAAAACACTAATAAAATGGTCATTTCACTCTAATAATCAATAATTAAGATAACAAAAGTATTTTGGAATTACCAATAGATCTCAAATTATCCTATCGTAAACTCGTTATTTTTCCTCCTTTTGCTTGCTAAAATGAAAATCCATAGGGTTTGTAGGATTCGAATAATCTCGGTATGACCCATTATAAATCATTGATTTTTTTATTTTTGCATTCAAAAAGTTTATCTATCGGTCATTGCCTTTCACTATCTCGCATTAGGTGTTGTTTTTAGTGTGTTATTATTAACAACTAATTTTTGTGATAACTAGTAATTTTTATCTTTTTGCATACAAAACACTAATAAAATGATCATTTCACTCTAATAATCATCCATTAAGATAATGAAGTATTTTGGAATTACCAATAGATCTCGAAATTATCCTATCAAAAACTCGTTATTTTTCCTCTTTTTGCTTGCTAAAACAAAAATCCATAGGGTTTGTAGGATTCTCAATAATCTCGGTATGACCCATTATAAATCATTGATTTTTTTATTTTTTCATTAAAAAGTTTATCTATCGGCCATTTTCTTTCACTATCTCCGCATTAGGTGTTGTTTTTAATGTGTTATTATTAGCAACTAATTTTGTGATAACTATTTATTTTTTATCTTTTTGCATACAAAATACTAATAAAATGGTCATTTCACTCTAATAATCATCAATTAAGATAACAAAAGTATTTTGGAATTACCAATAGATCTCAAATTATCCTATCGAAACTCGTTATTTTTCCTTTTTTTGCTTGCTAAAACGAAAATCAATAGGATTTGTAGGATTCTGAATAATCTCGGTATGACCCATTATAAATCATTGATTTTTTTATTTTTGCATTCAAAAAGTTTATCTATCGGTCAATTCCTTTCACTATCTCGCATTAAGTGTTGTTTTTAGTGTGTTATTATTAACAATTAATTTTGTGATAACTAGTTATTTTTTATCTATTTGCATACAAAACACTAATGAAATGATCATTTAACTCTAATAATCATCAATTAAGGTAACAAAAGTATTTAGGAATTACCAATAGATCTCAAATTATCCTTTCAAAAACTCGTTATTTTTCCTCTTTTTGCTTTCTAAAATGAAAATCCATAGGTTATGTAGGATTGTGAATAATCTCGATATGACCAATGATAAATTATTGATTTTAATGTTTTTGCATTCAAAAAGTTTATGTATCGGTCATTTCCTTCACTATCTCGCATTTGGATTAGTTTAAAGAGTGATTTCGTCGACAACTAATTTTGTGATGACGAGTTATTTTTTCTTTTTGCATAAAAACACTAATGGAATGATCATTTCACTCTATAATCCTCAATTAAGAGAATAAAAGTATTTAGGAATTCCCAATAGATTTCATATTATCCTATCGTAAACTCGTTATTTTTACTCAAATTAAAGATATTATTGATAAAAAGGAAAAAGAAAAAAAAAAAAAAGATGGGACCACAACCCGGTCCAAGGTTCAAACAACAAAAGGCCCAAAGCCAAAAAGAAGCCCAAAACAACGGCCTAAGAAAGAACAGAATTCTCGAACCACTAGTAGCAATTCAAAAATCAACACAAAGATTAAAGAACAGGGAAAACGCATAAGCGACAAACTGGACTATCACTGCCATCATAATCATCTTTCGATAGAATACCCAGCAAAAATACAACACGAATCATAACACTACACCATATATAGTGAAGGGAAAGAATCGAGAGATTTCACTAAAGCAATTCATCGAAAAAAGAGTGACCAGCAGCAATAACCATTGACCAGAAAGCGAAACCCAGAGCAACGAAAGCCATATCAAACTAATCGCAATCAGACCAAGAAATTCCAAAAAAATTCAGGAAGGACATGGAAAAACTAATGAGAAAACTTGTCGAGCAGATCGCAGGCAGGGAAACCAACACCAACATCAGGATTCAATCCAAATCCAATGCTGCGCTTACCACTCTGATCTTTGAATCTGGGAAACAGAGAACCCAGAACCCAAAATGTACTTCATAGAGAAACCAGAATTAAGAAACCCAGAAATTTTGACGAAACACCCGATTCACAAAACCGCCGCTTCGGAAAAACATGTAGAGAAGAAATTCTCTATGAAACATTATGTCGAACATGTAAAGTGCAAACATTCATGAACCCAAATCACCAATTTGTAATCCAATTCAGAAACCCAGAATCACAACCAGAAATCTATAAAAGATTTAAAATCACAAATCCAGGAATCACCAACATCGCCTCCATAGTCTGAAAATCCATATTCCGGCGCAAACCACCGCCGCTGAGTTTCTCCAACCAAGGAAATCGAAAAACCCAAAACAGGGAAACATCCATAAATCGAGAAATTATCAGAACAGCAATGTAACCTCAAGCGCAGTTAACAGTGATCCAACGCCTGAGAAAATGAGGGCACGCGAACCGACGAATTCAAGAAACTCGCCATTGAGAAACCGTCGATCGGTTGAAGAATAACCATCGAGCAGTAGATCGTCAACAACAATAAACTCCAA
Organism: Paraleonurus japonicus; assembly: GCA_030762865.1. Taxonomy (NCBI): domain Eukaryota; kingdom Viridiplantae; phylum Streptophyta; class Magnoliopsida; order Lamiales; family Lamiaceae; genus Paraleonurus; species Paraleonurus japonicus. The sequence continues at coordinate 43,489,143 of CM061053.1, read as the reverse complement.
GACCCAGGGCTTTGCCCTGTCAAAAACGAATCCACAATGAAAAACTCCTTAAAATAGAATCCCTTTCCGAGATCTTCAAAAAACCAAGTGTCCGACGCCGTAAGCTGGGCAAATAAGAAATAGAGCTGGGTGAATTTCCTTAGAAAATGGGTAAGATGAAATGTAGAGATTTAGGGAATAATAGAAGAAAATATTCATTGATTTCATAAGAATTTCTGATTACAAAATGAAGAGTACATATTACAAAAAGATGATTAACCGAATGGAGAAGAATACTCCATTTAAAAGGGGAAAACTAACCTAAAAGGGAGTTAAGTTAGTTTAGGGAATAACAAACTCCTAAACAGACTAAGTTAATGTAAAAGGTGTTAAACCAAAGAATAAAAAAAGTGCTAATTCACTTTCAACACTTTTAACTATCTTTACACCCCCTCAAAATGGGCATGGATGTTGATCAAGCCCATTTTGGATTTGATGAGATTGAATGAAGCAAGCGGAAGAGGTTTCGTCATGATATCACTAAGATTCTCGAGATGTAGGTATTTGAATAATCTTTATTAAGCTTTCTTGAATCTTCTCCGCGTTAAGTGGCAATCAATCGAAATGTGTTTGGACTTTTCATGGAGACATGGATTGTGCGCCATTGAAAAGCGAGACTTGCTATCGGTGTATAGTGCAGTGGTAATTGAACATTGACACCGAGGTCTTGAAGAATGTATATCACCCATTGTGCTTCACATACGATTGCGGCCATTGCTCTATATTCACCTCGGCCGAGGACCTGCTAACAAGATGGGTGCTTCTTGGATTTCCAAGAGATTAGAGAATTACCAAGATAAATTGTGTAACCGTGTAATGCTTTTTCTTGTCACTTGGCATCGAGCCCAATCGGAGTCGGTAAAAATATGGAGTTTAAAGTCATTAAGAGAGGGATAGAAGATACCTTGACCGGAGTTCCTTTCAAATACCTTAGCGATCTGTGGCGGCCTTCATGTGAGCTTCTTGAGGGTTGCTCATGAATTGGGATAAAGTTTGAACGAGAATATGAAATGTCGGGTCTAGTAATGGTTAAATAAAGTAGCTTACCAACAATCTTCCTATAGTAATGAGCATCCACGGAAGAGTTATTAGCGAGAATCTAAGAATTCTTGCTTAGGGTCCATAGGAGTAGAACTAGGCTTGCATCCCAAATATCCAGAAATATCAAGAAGATCAAGCAAATATTTTCTTTGACAAAGAAAGCAGACCCTTTTGGTTTTAGCAACCTCAATACCAAGCATGTACTTCAATTCACCAATGTCTTTAATAGTAAATTTGTCATGAAGATAGGATTTTATAGACATAATATCGTAAAGAGAGGTACCCGTGACTATTAAATCATCAACATAACAAAGAATAGCAGTGAAACATTGAGAATTAGTTCTAGTAAATAAAGAATTATCAGCCTTAGATTGCACAAAACCAATATTAATCAAGCTTTCGGTGAGTTTGTTGAACCATTGCTTTGAAGCCTTTGTTTTAGACCATATAAACTTTTGTGAAGTTTGCAAACTCTAGAATCATTTCGTGCACAATAACCCGGTGGAGGCAACATGTAAATATCCTCGGTTAAATCCCCATGTAAAAGGCATTATTAATATCTAATTGATGTATAAACCAAGATTTACTTATGGCAATAGCAAGAAGGATTCTTACAAAGGTGGTTATTTTTGCTCTTTGGAGAGAATGTGTCAAAATAATCCACCCCTTCTTGTTGAGTGTAGCCTTTTGCTACCAGCCTGGCCTTGTACCTTTCAAGGGTCCCATCTGATTTGTATTTGACTTTGTATACCCATTTGCAGCCTATGCGGTCTTGGCCCTTAGGTAGATCAACCAAAGTCCAGGTGTTTGTCCTTTCTAAAGCATTGATTTACCTTGCATGGCCTCTTGCCACTTAGGATCGAAGCAGCCGTTTTGTATGATGTAGGTTCTGTGATTTTTGTTATAGCAGCGATAAAACAAGCATATGAAGGAGAAAGTTGACATGTTGATAGATAATCGAGAGATAGGATACCTTATACCTTTAGAAGCCATGTGGGCATTAGAGGAGTTATGATCAATAGAAGGAGGCGGAGTTTGTTTCATAGAGTTGTAAGTAAGCGAGGTTTAGATTTTGATCTTGTAGATCTTCTAATATCGTAACTAGATTCGGTTTGAGTAGGTGTAATAGAAGTAGGAATTGCAGAAGTATCATCAACCATATTATCTAATTCGGTGTTAGAATCAACAAGAACATGAGGGATAGTATCGGGTATGTTGTTAATATTCGTGGGAATAATATCATCATCACAACAGAATCAACAAGATCAAGAGTAGTGTTATTATTATAGAGTTTGTCAACAAAAGCATCGAGTGTATTGTTTGTCCTTGTAAGGGAAGACATTTTCAAAAAATTTAACATTTCTAGAAACTAATATGTTGCAGATTGCAAATCAAGAAGCTTGTAACCCTTTGTTCCAAAGGGATATCCAATAAACACACATTTTGTGGCCCTAGGATCAAACTTATGTCTATTGGCAGACAGAGTAGAAGCAAAGCATAGACATCCAAAAACTTTTAAATGAGAATAATCGGGGTTTCTTGTATAATAGCTCAAAAGGGGTTTTAAAATGTAAAATGGGAGTGGGCATCCTATTTATCGGATGAGCAATTTGTAAGAATGCAATCACTCCAGAATTTTAAATCAAGATGTGAATGAAAAAGGAGAGATCTGGCAACTTGTAACAAGTGTTGATGTTTCCTCTCTACCAATCCATTTTGTTGAGGTGTCTCAACACAAGAAGTTTGGTGTAAAATACCATGAGTATGATAAAAATCTGTCATTAAAAACTCGGGACCATTGTCACTTCTAATAACTTTGATATTAACACCAAATTGAGTATTAACCATGTTGTAAAGATAGTTAAAAGTGTTGAAAGTGAATTAACACTTTTTTATTCTTTGGTTTAACACCTTTTACATTAACTTAGTCTGTTTAGGAGTTTGTTATTCCCTAAACTAACTTAACTCCCTTTTAGGTTAGTTTTCCCCTTTTAAATGGAGTATTCTTCTCCATTCGGTTAATCATCTTTTTGTAATATGTACTCTTCATTTTGTAATCAGAAATTCTTATGAAATCAATGAATATTTTCTTCTATTATTCCCTAAATCTCTACATGGTATCGATATCGATCTCCTTGATCGATTGATTGCGAAGCTCGGGTTCTTCCCTCTTCTTCCGGCGAGCGCGCCCCTCTGCTCTTATCCCTCAAATTGGGTACTTTCTTGAAGCCTTTTCTCTGTCTCTTCAATGGCGGGCACAGCTGCTTCTTCGGCGTCAACATCGACCCTGCTATTACCACAACCACCACGGCACCCGCAACCACCGTCGATCCCACCTCCCTCGATCCGCGCTCAATCCTCGCAGCCCATTAACCCTGCACCACAATGATAATCCAGCGGTGAGCATTGTTGAATCCGCTCGTGGGCTCAAACTTCGTTTCTTGGAGTCACTCCGTCAAACGGGCCTTGAATGTAAAGAACAAGCTACCTCTCATCAATGGTAAAATTCCTATTCCTAATGAATCGATAACCCCGATATTTACAATGCTTGGGTTCGTGCCAATGATTTGGTATTCAACTGGATCATGAATTCAATTGCTCTGATATAAAGAAAACCTTCGAGTATTTCTCTGTAGCAAAAGATGTCCGGGATGAGTTACATGCCCGGTATGCTAAGTCGACCTCACTAGGGTATACCTATTGAAACAATCTCTTAGTGATATTAAGCAAGAAAATCAGTCCTTAATATCCTATTACAATGAATATTTTCTTCAAAAAAAAAAAAAAAAAAAAAAGTGCTAATTCACTTTCAACACTTTTAACTATCTTTACATGAAAAGTCATCATTAATCGCGAAAATTTGAATATCGGCGAATTTGGAAAATTCCTTATGAAAGGGAATTGAGGTGGTGACAATTTTTAAATTCTCGCGGCGAGATAACAAGAAATCGGGCACGGCGACTTCTTCTTGGCACCAAAATAGGAAAAGATATTAAAAAACAAATCATTGTTGACCGTATCGGAAATCGGATGAAGTCATGTTGAGAATCTTCCATATGAAGAAGAATCTTGAACCGAAATCATGAGCGAGCGGGCGAGATCTTGAACAAGCGGAAAAAGTTGAACCAAAGTCTAGAGAGAAGGGAGAGTCTCTCTCTCTACATTTTCAAGTCTTATTTTTCCTCTTTTTGCTTGGTAAAACGAAAATCCATAGGGTTTGTAGGATTACGAATAATCTCGGTATGACCCATAATAAATCATTGTTTTTATGTTTTTGCATTCAAAAGCGTTTATGAATTGGTCATTTCCCTTCACTATCTGCATTAGGTGTAGTTTTCGAGTGATATCATCGACAACTAATTTTGTGATAACTAGTTATTTTTATCTTTTTGTATACAAAACACTAATGAAATGATCATTTCACTCTAATAATCATCAATTAAGGTAACAAAAGTATTTAGGAATTCCCAATAGATTTCATATTATCCTATTAAAAATTCGTTATTTTTCCTCTTTTTGATTGTTAAAACGAAAATCCATAGGGTTTGTAGGATTCTGAATAATCTCGGTATGACCCATGATAAATCATTGATTTTAATGTTTTTGCATTCAAAAAGTTTATGTATAGGTCATTTCCCTTCACTATCTGCATTAGGAGTAGTTTAAAGAGTGATATCATCGACAACTAATTTTGTGACGACGAGTTATTTTTTTCCTTTTGAATAAAAACACTATGGAATGATCATTTCACTCTATAATCCTCAATTAAGGGAAGAAAAGTATTTAGGAATTCCCTATAGATTTCATATTATCCTATCGAAACTTCGTTATTTTTACTCTTTTTGCTTGCTAAAACGAAAATCCATAGAATTTGTAGGATTCTGAATAATCTCGGTATAACCCATGATAAATCATTGATTTTTATGTTTTTGCATTCAAAACGTTTATGAATTGGTCATTTCCCTTCACTATCTGCATTAGGTGTAGTTTTGAGTGATATCATCGAAAACTAATTTTGTGATAACTAGTTATTTTTATCTTTTAGTATACAAAATACTAATGAAATGATCATTTCACTCTAATAATCATCAATTAAGGTAACAAAAGTATTTAGGAATTCCCAATAGATCTCATATTATCCTATTAAAAACTCGTTATTTTTCCTCTTTTTGATTGTTAAAACGAAAATCCATAGGGTTTGTAGGATTACGAATAATCTCGGTATGACCCATGATAAATGTTTAATTTTTATGTTTTTGCATTCAAAAGTTTATCTATCGGTCATTTTCTTTCACTATCTGCATTAGGTGTAGTTTTTAGTGTGTTATTATTTACAACTAATTTTATGATAACAAGTTATTTTTTGTCTTTTTGCATACAGAACACTAATGAAATGATCATTTCACTCTAATAATCATCAATTAAGGTAACAAAAGTATATAGGAATTACCAATAGATGCAAATTATCCTATCAAAAATTCGTTATTTTCCTCTTTTTGCTTTCTAAAACGAAAATTCATAGGGTTTGTAGGTTTGTGAATAATCTCGATATGACCCATGATAAATCATTGATTTTAATGTTTTTGCATTCAAAAGTTTATGTATCGTTATTTCCCTTCACTATCTCGCATTAGGAGTAGTTTAAAGAGTGATTTCGTCTACAAATAATTTTGTGATGACAAGTTATTTTTTTCTTTTTGCATAAAAAACACTAATGGAATGATCATTTCACTCTATAATCCTCAATTAAGGGAAGAAAAGTATTTAAGAATTCCCAATAGATTTCATATTATCCTATCGAAACTCGTTATTTTTACTTTTTGCTTGCTAAAACGAAAATCGATAGGGTTTGTAGGATTTTGAATAATCTCGGGATGAACCATGATAAATCATTGATTTTTATGTTTTTGCATTCAAAAAGTTCATGAATTGGTCATTTCCCTTCACTATCTGCATTAGGTGTAGTTTTCGAGTGATATCATCGACAACTAATTTTGTGATAACTAGTTATTTTTATCTTGTTGTATACAAAACGAAATGAAATGATCATTTCACTCTAATAATCAACAATTAAGGTAATAAAAGTATTTAGGAATTCCAAATAGATCTCATATTATCCTATTAAAAACTCTTTATTTTTCCTCAAATTAAAGATATTATTGAAAAATGAAAGAAAGAAAAACCTAAAACCATACGATCACAAGTCGATAAAGAGGCCGGACCCTCACTAAAAACCTTTGATCGCAAAACCCTCCTTAGGGAAAAATCCATCAAAGGGAAAAAGAGTAAGTCCTCTATGACAAAGTCAATGAAAAAATGGCCACAAAAAGCCAAAACATCCAACCTAAAAGACAAAAATTAACCAGTTCTAGTATAAGTTTTATAAAGATCATCCTTCAATTGAGTCTTCAAAATCGGGCTCTTCCGCCCACCACTTCATCTTCTCGTAATCCGAGTACTTAGAAAGGATATCGGCCACCATGTTTCCCTCACGCAAGGTATGTCTAAAACAACCATCAACGGTGATAAGCAAATCTTTAGCCGCAAGCCATGCATTATGCCAACGCCAAGGAACCCTAGCCTCTTTCGAGCTAAACGCATAAAGAACATAAATAGAATCAGTCTAAAAAATGACCCGCTTCCAACCTTGAGAAGCCACAAGCTCAATAGCACGAATAGCCATTCCTAGCTCTGCGTCAAAAGAAAAACCATAGCCTTGAGAAACAACAAAAGCTCCAACAAAGAAACCAGCCGAATTCCTAATAATACCCCCACCACGAATAGCACCAGGGGCTCCTAAAGCACTAACATCAATATTACACTTAAAATATCCCATTCCCGGGGATCCATCTAACAAACCTAGACACTACTGGCTTAGGATTATTTGCAATAATATGTAAACTATTAAGAATATTCCTCTCAACAACAGGATTCAACATATTCCCCATATTTATCAAATTAAGATCACGTATATGAGCCTTCAATCTACAAAAGGCAGCAATAAAAGGAACAATACTATTATCAAACAAAATCTCATTTCTAATCTTCCAAACCAACCAAACCCAAGTTATAAAAATAAATTTTCACACAAAATCCAGGTGAGCTCGAATTAACCTTAACAACCTGCAAAATCATCAAACGTAGAATAAGGCAAAAATTCATACAAGAAACATGAGAAAATTCACCAAACAGCCTAGTAGTATAATCACAATGCACAAAAATATGATCCAAAGACTCCTCATAAGAAGAACAAAAACACAAACCGAAGGGCCATGAAACCCCCTACTATGCAACAAATCCCAAGTAGCAAGTTTTTTATGGATAGCCTTCCAAACCACAATAGATCGACAAGGAGGAACCTTACTATCCCAAATCCAGTCACCCCAAACAGTTTCCGGATAATGAGGACTCACACAAAAATATGCCAATTTGGCCGAAAGATCCCCATGAAGAGAATCACGCCAAACTCTCCTATCCAAAGACCGAATGGACCAAGCGAATTTAAAATATCATCAATAATATCAACAAAAGTACTCACAAAAGTCTCTTCCAAATGCCAAACACCATTCACAAAGAAACAAGAAATAGGTTCATCAAGATAATTCCACAAAAATTTAGGAACACCAATTTTATCAACAATCTTATAACCTAGCCAATTATCAGTCCAAAACCTAATCGAAGAATTATAACCTCTTATCCAACAAGAATTAGTATCAACAACACCAAAATACCTACGTATGCCATTAAGAGAAGAAGGAACATGCCTTATACGTAAGGCGGTGTTATCCTTCAAATGCCTTTACGAATAAAATCCATACCATCACCTTTACCGGTAAGAACACTCCACAAAAATTTTAAAGCAAAAGCCGAATTAGAGTGCAAAAGAGAACGAACACCAACACCACCCTCTTTATAGGGAGCACAAACTTTCTCCCAAGCAACATGAGCTAAAGCTCTAGAATTAACATTGCCCGACCAAATAAAATTTACGATAGCATGCTCAATCTTTTTCAAACAAGTGGTAGGCCAACAATAAACTTTCAATAAATGAGTCAAAGAAGACATGACAACCGAATTGACCAAATTAATACGACCAAACATAGATAGAGAAGACCCCTTCCAACGACTTAAGTGAAGAATAGTTCTATCAACAATAATTTGAAAATGAGGAACTCTCGGATGCCCCCTAAAAGAGGGACTCCGAGGTAATCAAAAGGCTCACTACCCTCCACAAAACCAAGATGAGAACGAAGATAATTCCTAATGGACCTACGAACATGCTTACCATAAAAACATGAGTTTTGGAAGGACTTATGCGTTGACCCGAGACATTCCCATAAAGACTAAAAATCTTACTCAAACTTGAATATTCATTTTAGAAGCCTTCACAAAAAGCATGACATCATCGGCCATAAAGGACATATAAAGGAGCAAACAAATTAGGCCTAGCATGAATTTTCTCTAATTTATTAAGCAAATAAAATCTGTCCATAATCTTAACTAACACATCCTCCGCAAGGCAAAATAAAAGAGGGGACAAAGGATCGCCTTGACGAACCTCCCGACCACACTTAAACCAACCTTTAGGAGTACCATTAATAAGAATAGAAAGATGGACAGAATTCAAAATCACTCTAACACACCTAACAAACCAATCATCAAACTTCATAAGAGTCATGACACGAAGCAAAAATCCCAACTAATGGTATCAAAAGCTTTAGTTATATCAAGCTTCATAGCAATACCCCCATCATGAGAATCCAAATCAATACAATTTAAACATTCGGAAGAGACAACAATACTCTCACAAATATCTTTCCCAGAATAAAACCAAATTGCATAGGAGAAAGCAAATCATGCAACAAAGGACCTAACCTAGTAGCCAAAATTTTAGTCATAATCTTGAACAAAAAATTACCAACAGCAATAGGTCTATAATCAACAATGGAACGAGCATCTCTACTCTTAGGAATAAGGGTCACAAAAATGGAGTTCATGCCATTAGGAACAAAAAGATATTTAAAAAATAATGAACCAAATTCAAGAGATCATCACAAATAATGTCCCAAGCTTTTGAAAAAATAGACCCCCAAAACCATCGGGACCCGGTGCCTTATCTTTCGGAAGCGAGAAAACAACATGCTTAATTTCAACAATATCGGGCATCCTAATCAACAAACTATTTTGATCAGCATTCACACAATTATAGTCAAGACCACTAAGAAAACTATCATCAATAATCAAAGAATCATCCTTAGCAAACAAATTCATATAGTAATCAAGAATATGGTTAGCAATAACTTCCTGATCCGAGACAAGAACCCCATCAATATCAAGCTGATCCAAAGGGGGCTGCCCAAGCCGAAGCTTATTAGCAATATGAAAAACTTGGTATTCCCTGTCTCCATCACGAAGCCAATCAACCCTATTCCTTTGCGCAAGGAAAGCATTCCTAACATCAAGACTCTTGTTCAAATGGACATGGGCCTCAAGCTCATCATCAAACAAATCTGTATCACCCTCATCATAACGTCTCTTTTGAATATCACGAAGGTCAGCCATGGCCTTCTCGAGAATCGATGAACACATTTCCAAAGGAAACCCTATTCAGATTTTTGGACACACTTTAAGCCGTGTAAGCTTGAGAATGAATCTCTGGATAGGATCTTTAGAAACTAAATTCGCATTCCAAGAATCACGAAAATCCATATGATTTGTAGGATTAGGAAACTCTTTATTTTTCCTCTTTTTAATTGTTAAAACGAAAATCCATATGGTTTGTAGGATTCTGAATAATCTCGGTATGACCCATGATAAATCATTGATTTTTATGTTTTGAATTCAAAAAGTTTATCTATCGGTCATTTCCTTTCACTATTCAGGTGTAGTTTTTAGTGTGTTATTATTAACAACTAATTTTGTGATAACTAGTTATATTTTATCTTTTGCATACAAAACACTAATGAAATGATCATTTCTCTCTAATAATCATCAATTAAGATAACAAAAGTATATAGCAATTACCAATAGATCTGAAATTATCCTATCAAAAACTCGTTATTTTTCCTCTTTTTGCTTTCTAAAAGCGAAAATCCATAGGGTTTGTAGGATTGTAAATAATCTCGATATGACCCATGATAAATCATTGATTTTAATGTTTTGAATTCAAAAAGTTTATGTATCGGTCATTTCCCTTCAATATATGCATTAGGAGTAGTTTAAAAGTGATTTCGTCGACAACTAATTTTGTGATGACGAGTTATTTTTTCTTTTTGCATAAAAAACACTAATGGAATGATCATTTCACTCTATAATCCTCAATTAAGGGAAGAAAAGTATTTACGATTCCCGATAGATTACATATTATCCTATCGAAACACGTTATTTTTTCTTTTTGCTTGCTAAAGCGAAAATCCATAGGGTTTGTAGGATTACGAATAATCTCGGGATGAACCATGATAAATCATTGATTTTTGTATTTTTGCATTCAAAAAGTTTATGAATTGGTCATTTCCCTTCACTATCTGCATCGGTGTAGTTTTCGAGTGATATCATCGACAACTAATTTTGTGATAACTAGTTATTTTTATCTTGTTGTATACAAAACACAAATGAAATATCATTTCACTCTAATAATCATCAATTAAGGTAACAAAGGTATTTAGGAATTCCCAATAGATCTCAAATTATCCTATTAAAAACTCGTTATTTTTCCTCTTTTTGATTGTTAAAAGCGAAAATCCAAAGGGTTTGTAGGATTCTGAATAATCTCGGTATGACCCATGATAAATCATTGATTTTATTGTTTTTGCATTCAAAAGTTTATCTATTGGTCATTTCCTTTCACTATCTGCATTTAGTGTAGTTTTTAGTGTGTTATTATTAACAATCGATTTTGCGATAACTAGTTATTTTTATCTTTTTGCATACAAAACACTAATGAAATGATCATTTAACTCTAATAATCATCAATTAAGGAATTACCAATAGATCTGAAATTATCCTATCAAAAACACGTTATTTTTCCTCTTTTTGCTTTCTAAAACGAAAATCCATAGGGTTTGTAGAATTGTGAAAAATCTCAATATGACCCATGATATATCATTGGTTTTAATGTTTTTGCATTCAAAAGTTTATATATCGATCATTTCCCTTCACTATCTGCATTAGGAGTAGTTTAAAGAATGATTTCGATGACAAATAATTTTGTGATGACGAGTTATTTTTTTCTTTTTGCACAAAAATACTAATGGAATGATCATTTCACTCTATAATCCTCAATTAAGGGAAGAAAAGTATTTAGGAATTCCCAATAGATTACATATTATCCTATCGAAACTTCGCTATTTTTATTTTTGCTTGCTAAAACGAATATCGATAGGGTTTGTAGGATTCTGAATAATCTCGGGATGAACCATGATAAATCATTGATTTTTATGTTTTTGCATTCAAAAAGTTTATGAATTGGTCATTTCCTTCACTATCTGCATTAAGTGTAGTTTTCAGAGTGATATTGTTGGTCCCGAGAATGTTGAGTTGATTAAAACCTTGAAATAATCCTTCTAGAACAAAATCTAGAAAGGGGGTTTGAATAGATTTTGTGGATTTTTTTAAATCTTTTCAAAGACAATTCAAAGTATCGATTAAGCACGGCGGAAAACAATTTAAACTCAACTTTTAACAAGATCAAAAGCAATGATGATATTGATTTTAGATAAGATTCTCGCAATTTAATCTTGAATTAACAAAATTGTAACTTGAACGAGAAAATAAAAGAAAGCATTAGAATAACACCAGGATTTATAGTGGTTCGGATTATAACAATCCTACATCCACTCTCCTTCTCCAAACTTTGAAGAAGGGTCTTCACTAGCCTTACTTACTTACAATCTTTACAACTTACAACTTGATCTTCAACTCTTCAACAATGCTAACCAAACTTCTAAAAATCTAACTCTAGAATAAGAAGTGTTTTGAAGATGTGAAGTGAAGTGTTCTATAAACACTTAGAAAATTTTTGAAACCTCTTTTGAAAATACTTTGTGAAATCAATAATGAATAGTGTGAAAAATCAGATTTGCATCAATATCTTGAAAAATAAGATCTAGTCCTATTTATAAGTCTGAAAAGACAGTTAGTTTGTTAGTCGGTTCTAACAAAGTGGAAGCTACTCAACAAACTTATTCTTGAAAAGCTGCTCTTGACCTCGAGTGATTTTACCTACTCGTCTGCGGTGACTTGGTGAAGACTAGCCTTTCTTATTCTACTCACTTGTCTTGACCTCGTCGAGCTCTTTATGACTTGTAAACTTTGATCTCCAACTAACTTAATCGGCTCTTGTCCCGATCGATCAGCGTGAGCACCGAACTCGATCTGTTTATCAACATTGTCTGCTCATCTGGATTGATCCTTTTAACTCATCAAAACTCTACTTGATCTAACAATTTCCCTTTTTGATGAAGTTAAAACCTACAAGAAAGAGACACACTCACAGTGAAGTTAGTTTACGGTTAGTCAAGATTTATTAGATAGATATATCGAGCACATTCTTCACATTACAATAGATTCATTCATATTTAAAGCACTTAAAAAAATTTAAGTCTTTTAGACTCTTTTAAAAAATACTTAAAAAATTGAGTCCTAAGACTTAGAAAAATTTTTAGGAAAAAGTTTTTCAAGTCCTGAGAGATAAAATTCTCGAGATGACTTATACTTAGAAAATTTTTTAAGTTTTTCTTAAAGCGATAAAGATAACTTTAAGAAAATAAGACAAGTAAATCACAAACGTTCAGATATATTCATTCATATATTTACAAATTTACAATGATCAAAAGATAAAAAGATAAGGAAAAGAGAAAAGATCCTTTATCGATTCCCCAGCATTGGCTTCAGAATGGCCAACCAGGTAAAGACTCTCTTCCTTAGCTTTTTCAGCTCTTCTTCATCTTTCAATCCAGACTCAACCTCGGCTTTGGCTATGATGCCTTTGATCCGATTCATGTCAATCGAGCCGTCTGGATTGGTCTTGGGCCTTCCTTTCTCATAGGCCGGAGCACAAAGATCTACATTGAAGAACTTGCTGCTTCCACGGCGGCCTCGATATAGATCTTTGTCCTCCTTCTCTATCCACTCATGCCACTTCGGAGTCCTCGTCCGGCTCTGCTGAATCGGACCCCTTCGGGATGTACCAATGATACATCCATCTCAAGCGTCCAAATTCTTTTCTTTATATTCTTTGAAGAGTTTCCCAGCCACAACCTTCGGCGGATTGAGTGTCTGTGATAGGGCCTAAACTTCGGCTTCATCTCGCTTCCTTCATCTCCCATTTTCTTACGTCTCTGCTCCACCTCATCTCCAGTCCCTTGCTCTTCTTTTTCAGCTTCTTTCTTTCTCTTTCTCCATAGAAAGTCTGCTCTCTCATGATCCTGCTGATCTGTTCCTCGGGCGAGTTAGAGTAGTCGAGGCTCCCTCTTCCTTTTTCGAAATTGTGAGCTTAGGACTTAGAACTTTGGGCTGGAGCAGATTCTTCAATCATCTTCCCTTTCCCCTTTCCTTTCACCTCACTGCTTTCGTCTCGATTCTTTTAATTTTGTCGGCAATGAGCGGTCCTTTCTTCTTCTTCTTTCTTCCTCCTCTCCTCATCTTCCTTCATCGCCTCCTCAAGTTGGCTGACCCTCGGTGAAGTGCAACCAGCTCATCCGATTTAATGCGAGCTTCCTCTCTGTTTGCCTCCAACTCATTTGTGCTAGGCTTTGTGTCGACCTTGCTTTTAGTCTCATCTAACACACTGTGAGTGCCAACTCTCTTTCCTTCACCTCATTTTCCCCCTTTTTGACTTCATCGGCCAAGGTAGTCGGCTACCGTCTCAGATCATTGCATTTAGCCTGAAGTCGACTTGTCCAAGGCGATGAGTCCACCACTATGGAGTTGTATTCAGATACTTGCGATTTCAGCCCTTTAACTTCCTCCTCCATAGCCGTCACCTTCTCAAAGAAGAATAGATTGAGTTATAGATGTAATCTTTTCAGTAAGATTTACCTCTACTTCCCGCATGTTCGTGATCATAGCTTCGTGTTGCCTTCACCATCTTCTTTGTCCTCCTCTGGAGCTTCTTCTCGAAGGCCTCGCTTCATCTTCCTCTCCATTTGGGCAATTATGGAAGTGATAGCTGATGTGGGGCTTAAGTCACTTTCCTCCTCCTCGGATGAGGATTTGGAAGAAGAAGAGGTAGGAGTGTGAAGTTCAGAAATTTGGGGTTGAGGAACGGGGAGCTCATCTGTATGTCTTCTAAAAAGATAAGAGGTGATGTCTATTTCTGGTGGTGTGAAGTGTTGAGTTTCAGATGGGGTGGGGGTGGATGTAGTGGGTGGCTCTATTTGTGGAGAGATGGTTGGGGTGAGAGTAGTTTCGAGGTTGGGTGGTAGTGGGGGTGATTTGATTGAGTGGTGATGGGAATGGTTTCGGATGAGGTTTGGACTATATGGGACAAGCGTGGGTCATTTGAGAGGCTCGGAGGTGCCGGCGGGCCACACCTCTTCATTGCCAGTGGAGATTTTGAGGGAGAGAGAGATGAAGTAGTACCTTCCTCTTGGATGGGTGAAATCTGACTTCCTTGGTTGGAGAGGCGGGGACATCCAGTGTGCAACCTCAGTGCGATTTCAAGCAAGCACTTCTTACGGTAGGATGGTAGAGACTTCCATCTGGCGACCAGAGCTGCCGGATGATTCAGATGTCTGGAGGACCTCCTCTGAAGAATAAATTAGTTATCTTCATCGGAGTCCTCATGCATCTGCTGGGCCGGTAGATGGCTCAGCCTCACGGTACCCTATCTGCGGCCACTGACCAGCCTCCTCCTTGACCTCCTCCTTGTTGGGGACCTTACGAGAAGTTGCTGCCTCCTCGGTGTTACTTCTACAACAATTTGGATCCTCGGTGGTTGGGCTTCACTTTGTACGGCAACCTGCTGCTGGTTGAGGTTCAGTGCTTGGCCTCTGTACCACTGCAGGTGCTAATCTGCTCCCTCTGCCTCTCGAGCATCCTCGATTCATCATCCGAGTCAGGCAACCCTCCAATCTTTTCATCCTTAGTTAGCAAACCTTTTTGTTTAGAGTATTTCTTTAATCCTTCCCTCGTCTCAAACCTTTTATTCAACCCTTCCATTAACACGGTGATTTTATTGAATAGACTTACGGTCGAGGTGACACCCAATCTCCATCGGTTGGGTTGAATAACAATCTTAGCTTCTCCTCCTTCATCCTCCTAAACAACGAGTCTACCCAATCTACTGAACTCCATCAACAATGGCTCTCATGCAACACAATCGCGACTTCGTCACTCCATCATGGGAGCTTTGATCTCCTAGGATTGACTTAGTTACAATCGTCATGAGCAGCCTAAACCTTCTCCTCAACATATGTTTCTTCAATTCTCTCCTCACTCCCCCGTAGGTAACCCTTGCAAACAGATCAAGCGATTCTTCCCAATCATTTTCCTTATACAACAAAGGATTAACCCCTTCCATGGAAGTATCCGAGAATCCTTGCAACGTTCTCCTTTGAATACTCCAATTGAGTACCTTCGACGGTCGTTTTGAAGCCATTTTACGTAAACTCACTTCTTGCGAGGAACTCTGCTCCGATGAAATCAACGATTTTGTTCGGCGTAGATTTGAGCGAACAAAAACCCCGTAATCTTGAGGCTTCCAACAATCGATAATTTCTCTGGACTCTCTGTCATTTGTAGTCTCAAAATCTACAAACATTTCAGCCTTCAATTTATTTTTAGTAGAATCGAAAGCATTTTAAAATCGAGATCCTGAAGCGGATATATATGTAGGAGGTTTTGGTGTTTGAGAAGAAGAGGATGCCATTGATAAGTTTTTAGAGTAAGAAATTTTTTTTTTTTTGGTAAATTTTGATAGCGGGAATTGTGAAAGTAAATTTTTAAAAGCGATGAAGGTAAGTTTTTAAACGAGGGAGAGAGAGAGGGAAAGTTGGGAAATCGAAACGTGGCACGATCTTAGAGTTTTGATTTTGAACCGTTGATTGAAAAAGCGCGTGTAAAACACCGGCGGTTTTGCGAGAAAATCGTTTTGAATTCAGCGCGTAACTTACACGCGTCTTGAATTGTGTAAAAAGTAACCGTTTAACCTACGGATTAGACGGCTAATAGACTTACTTTGTCGAAGTAATTAGTATACAGCGTAAGCAATGAAATGTCTTACTTAGTACTCGGGTATTCTATTTCGAGACTTGGTAAAATGTCGACTTGGTCAAAATGACCTTGTCTTATATTTTTCAAAAATTTTCTCCTAGTCCGATTTTTGAAAACAACAAATGTTTAAGGCTTAATACAATATTTCCGGTTTAGTTACACAATACAAATTACTTGAGATCCACAGACTTAAAAACTTAATTTGAAAACAACAATTTTGAGGAAAAACAAAGATGAAGGTTTTACGAATGAAGTGATTTATGAGACTAATCTGGTATACTGCTCCTGCCAAACAAACTCATCAAAACTATTAGTAGCTTAGGTAGATCGGATAGGGTGCGAGATAGTCATCTGCTTTTCTAAAATCGGTGACTATTGTGCCCTAGTCTGATTTACCATATGTCGAATAAGCAATTATCATGTCGAGATAAGGTCAATATGACTAATCCTTGATTCTAGATTCCTAAAGAGGAAATCAATGATATCGGCTACCCGATTGTCCTTTGACTCGAGATCTAGTCGATAATTCTTTCTAGACATAATAAACTAAATTGAGAGAGACAAGAATTAAAAATAGAATTAGAGATTTACTAACGAAGCATCTAATAAACCTAATTCTACAGATAATTCTTTAAACCTCGTCTCTGCTAGTGGTTTTGTCAAGATGTCTGCTCTTTGAAAGTCGGTCAAGATCTTCTCAAGTCTCGATATCTCCTTTTTCTACATGGTCTCGGATGAAGTGGTGTCTGATATCTACATGCTTGCACCTTGTATGAAGGACTGGGTTACGAGTAATAGCTATGGCACTATTACTATCACAAAAGATAGGTACATCTTTGGTGATAATATTATAGTCCCTTAGGCTGTTGACTTATCCAGATCACCGAGAACAACAACTTCCACCGCCATATACTCGGCTTCATTGTGGAAGTGGCTACGAGAGGTTTGTTTCTTAGACAACCATGAAATCAGCTTACTTCCAAGAAATTGGCAAGTACCGGATGTAGATTTTCTATCTATCTTACACCCACCAAAATCAATCGAGTATCCAGACAACTCAAAGTTGTCATCACCGGATACCACAATCCAACATTCTACTGTTCCTTTCAAATACTTGAGGATTTTCTTTCCGCTTCAAGATGGCTTTTCTTAGGATTAGTTTGAAATCGAGTCATGACTCCAACCGCAAATGAAATATCAGGTCTACTAGCGATTAAATATAATAAAGAACCAATAAGACCTCGATACTCGGTTTGATCGAGTGTCTTCTCCCTTCTCGTCTGGATCCATTGAAAAATTTGTCATCATAGGTATCTTAGCTTCTCGGCACTTATTCCATATTTTACAATAAGATCTTTTGTATATTTGGCTTGGTTTATGAATATTCCCTTCTTTGTCTGTTTGACTTGAAGTCCAAGAAAATAAGTCATCTCACCCATCATGGACATTTCAAATCTGCTTTTCATAAGACTACTAAATTCTTCACATAAAGATATGTTAGTAGATCTAAAAATTATATCATCAACATAAATTTGAACTAACAAAAGATCATAATCAAACTCTTTTCTAAAGAGAGTTCTATCAATTCTACCTTTAACAAAACCATTTTGAATTAAATAATCGACAAGGTGTCATACCAAGCTCTTGGTGCTTGTTTAAGTCCATATAGAGCTTTCCTTAGTTTGTAAACCTTGTCTCCTTTGACAAAGCCAGGGGTTGCTCTACATAAACTTCCTCACCTAAGATTCCATTTAAGAATGCCTGACTTAACATCCATTTGAAAAACTATGAATCTTTTAAAAGCTGCATAGGCTAAAAACAATCTTATGGCTTCCAGACGAGCCACCGGTGCAAAGGTCTCATCATAATCAATACCCTCTCGATTGTGAATAACCTTGAGCAACTAGTCCGGCCTTATTTCTAACCACAATATTGTTTTCATCCCTCTTGTTTTTAAAGACCCATTTAGTTCCAATGACTTTTTGATGATGAGGTCTTTCAACAAGCTCCCACACATCTTGTCTTTGAAACTGATTTAGTTCTTCTTGCATGGCATTAATCCGATTGGAATCGATTAGAGCTTCGTAATTGATTTAGGTTCAAGTAATGACACATAACAACCGAACATACAATCTTGATTTAGTTGGGTCCTCGTTTGGACACTAGAGTCTAAATCTCCGATTATACCTTTCACTGGGTGATATGACATTACTTTCTTACCTTTATCTTTTACGGTAGATGGTGTCTTGTCCGAATTATTTATTTCAGATGATTCTATGTTACCTTCGATAATTCTACCTCGATCACCGATGTGTTGTTGGTCGTCCGATCACCGGTGGTGTGTCGTTGGTCATCCGATCGGTTGGTAGATCACCGTTGAGGAAGTTCTTTCAGTTTCCTTTCCTTTGTTTGATTCTTCCTCTTCATCTGAATCGATTCTTGATTGTAGAATTTTATGGTTGATCCTTTGATAGTCATCCGATTCGATCATTTGATATCTTTGCGATGTCCCCTGTCTTATCAAACTCAAAAGAAGATTCATCAAATACCACATGGGGTGTTTCTTCTACACACAAGGTTGTCTTATTAAAAACTCTATATGCCTTTGATATAGATGAGTATCCTAAGAATATCCCATCTGCTATCTTGGCATCAAAGGTTTTTAATTGAGATTTCTCATTGTTGTGTATGAAACATTTACAACCAAATATATGAAAATATGAAATTTTGGGAGATCTTCCCTTCCAAATTTCATAGGGAGTTTTACACTTATCCTTGACAATTAGACTTCTATTTTGAACATAGCAGTGTATTCACCGCTTACGCCCAAAACCTATGAGGAGTGTTGAATTCGTATAACATTGTTCTAGCCGCCTCTTTCAAGGTCCTCGTTTCTTCTCTCAACAACTCCATTTTGTTGTGGAGTCCTTCTTTCAGAGATGTTTCTGAGCTATGCCATTCTCAATGCAATAGTTAGAAATCAATTTATTTAGAAATTCGGTACCTTTATCACTTCTAATTTTAACAATATTTAATCCCTTTTTATTTTGAATATTTTTAAGAAATTCTGAATCTTAGTCATAGTCTCATTCTTTTTATACAAGAAAATAACCCAAGTAAATCTTGAAAAGTCATCAACAATTACTAAGGTATATTTTCTTCCACTAAAGCCGAGAGGAGTTACTTTGGACCAAACAGATCCATATGAAGAAGTTCCGAATCCTTTCTCAAGAAGGACTACTTATTGTTTTAAAAGAAGCTTTGGTCTGCTTTTCCTTTTTGACAAGAAACACATATATGGTTCTTTGAAAATATTTTATCAGGGAATCCTTTAACTAAAGATTTCCTTGCTATTTTGTTAAGAGTTTTGAAGTTTAAGTGACCAAGTCGTAAATGCCACCCAACTTAAGTCATCCGAACTCTTAGCAACAAGACAAGTATCCTTAGGACAGCTTTTGAAGTTGGCAACATAAATGTTACCTTGTCTTACTCCAGCCAATAGAATATTTTCATTTAAACCATCTAATACATAGCATGCATTATGAGTAAATTTAACACAAAACCCTTTATCACAAAATTGTGAAACAGATAGTAGGTTGTGCTTCAATCCTTCCACGTAGTAAACTTCTTAAATTTGAACATCTCCAATCATTAGTGTTCCTACTCCTTTAGTAAGTCCATAGTTGTTATCACCAAACATCACTCTAGGTCCATCAATGGTTTGATAGTTAGAGAGAAGTCTTCTTTCATAAGTCATGTGCTTGGAACAACCACTATCTATGTACCGAGATGACCTCAAGAATGTCTCCTCTATCAACTATCTTCTTATCTTCCCGCAATCACAAATTTATTGCTTAGGTACCCTTTGTACTTTGGGTCCTTTCATGTTAAGTTGACTCTTAGGAATCCAGGATAAAAATATCAATGTTCCTTAAAACCATAGATTGAAGCTTGCATCCATATCTATCTACTAAGATAAGACTTTCAAGATCAATCGATTCAATTGATCTTTTGGAATTGTCTTGAATCTTGGTAAGAATGGATAAGATTTGCTTCTTCCATCAAAGTTATTATACCTAGGATAGATCTTTGATTTAGTCTTAGGTTTAGCCTTAGGAGTTACTTTCCTCGTCTGATTTTTCTTTTCGAAGTATCGGATGAGGTAATTAATTCTTTTGGTTTCGTGGACCTGAATAAAGTTTCTACCTTAGGTTTAGTTGCTTTAACAAAAACTCTAGATTTTATTGGATCATTCTTTTTACTCCTATCAAAACCTAATCCAGCTTTTATCACTAGACTTTTGTGAAGAATTGAAAATTTTATCTATTGTGGTTTGAGAATTATTCATAAGTCCTAACTTGAGATTTAATTCTCTCGTTAGTCCTCCTATAATTCTCATTCTCGAATAGATATTTGAAAATTTTACTTTTAAAGAACTCACCTCTGTTCTAACTTATCTCGCCTTATCGGACAAGGTACCGGTGATGTACGGTCTGGTTTCTCACTTTCCTTAGTCTGATTGACCTTAGTTAGATCAGAAATTTGATCCTTTAAATTAAGATTTTCAGCCTCTATCTGCTCATAAGCGAGATAGAGCAGCCTCCAAATCTTTCAAAAGTTTATCAATAAGATCGGGATCGCTTCGATAAGGTGTCACAGATCATTATTTGATGATGAATAGTAATGTACCTCTTTAGCCATTAGACATATGTCATCATCTCGACCCAAAATCAGATGAGGATGAGGATGATGATGTCTCACGAGCTTCTTCTTTCTCGGCTAGGAGAGCTCTCTCGGTCAAGATACCTTCTATCTCTTTTCTTCCTCTTTTCTTCTCTCTCTCTCGGGAGTGAGTTGAGGACAATCATAGCCGTAGTGACCGGGTTTGCCTTCGCATGTATAGCATATATCTCCTCTCGTCTGCTTTTGGACTACTATCTCCTCGTCGATAGGTGACTTATGACTTCTTGACTGATCCTTCTTTTTATCATTATCTGAATTCTTTTCATCCCCTCGTCTCGACCTATAGTTCCTACGACCTAATCTGTCTCTTTTGTTTCTTTTGTACTTCATCTTCGCCTTTTCATACCTTTTCAATAAAAGAGTCATTTCCTCTTTTATGGACAAATCAGAATGCTTTAGAGATCTTTTGATTCATCTTGATGAACAAATGCTACTATTTTTCCGGATGTAGATGACTCTGCCTCATCTTCTTCATCTTCAATGTGAATGTCATATTCCAGTGCTTTAAGATGAGAGAAAAGAGTGTGATGTGAAATTGCCGACAAATTCTGTGTTGCCTTGAGAATATTTGCTTTCTCTCTCCATCTTTTACTCAAAGATCTGAGTACCTTGTTGTTAATTTCTTTCTCGGTGTAAGTTTTACCCAAATCGGCCGCTTTGTTCACAAGATTAGTCGGCCTCACGTCCAATTGATCTATAGTTTCACCATCCTTCATTTTGAACGTGTCAAAAGTATGTAGAAACAGATCAAGCTTATTTTCTTTGACCTCTTCGGATCCTTCACAAATTCCGGCAAGAGTCTCCCACATTTCTTTGGCGCCTTGCTTCTTTTAACCTTTTCAATCCAATCCTTACTTAGAGTCTCGATGATCTCGATTCGAGCTACTTGATCAAGATTATGGACCTTTCTTTCATCATTTGTTAACTCGTAACTCTTCTTTTCTTGTCTGGTCCTCGGATTCACCGACTCGGTTCAGTTGTTGCCTCCATGATAAAATTTTATAGGTCCCTCTTCAAGAACCTCTTCCATCCTATCATGAATGGCTTTTAGGTGATTCTTCATCCTAAATTTCCAGTAATCATAATCTTCAATAGAGAATTCAGAAGATTCCTAGACTTTTGTTTTTCCCCGATGACATGATGAAACAAAGGAACAAAATACTCCACAAACTAATTAGTAGCACCGTTAGTAGTAAAGAAGAAAATGAAGAAAATCAAGATAATTTCCGAATCTTATTCAAGACCTAAAATCAATATCGTAATGACTTAACACCGCTCCGATACCACTTGTTGGTCCTGAATGTTGAGTTGATTAAAACCTTGAGATAATCCTTCTAGAACAAAATCTAGAAAGGGGGTTTGAATAGATTTTGTGGATTTTTTTAAATCTTTTCAAAGACAATTCAAAGTATCAGATTAAGCACATCGGAAAACAATTTAAACTCAACTTTTAACAAGATCAAAAGCAATGATGATATTCGATTTTAGATAAGATTCTGCAATTTAATCTTGAATTAACAAAATTGTAACTTGAATGTAAAATAAAAGAAAGCGATAAATAACACCAGGATTTATAGTGGTTCGAATTATAACAATCCTACATCCACTCTCCTTCTCCAAACTTTGAAGAAGGGTCTTCACTAGCCGCTTACTTACTTACAATCTTTACAACTTACAACTTGATCTTCAACTCTTCAACAATGCTAACCAAACTTCTAAAAATCTAACTCTAGAATAAGAAGTGTTTTTGAAGATGTGAAGTGAAGTGTTCTATAAACACTTAGAAAATTTTTGAAACCTCTTTTGAAAATACTTTGTGAAATCAATAATGAATAGTGTGAAAAATCAGATTTGCATCAATATCTTGAAAAATAAGATCTAGTCCTATTTATAAGTCCGAAAAGACAGTTAGTTTGTTAGTCGGTTCTAACAAACTGCTACTCAACAAACTTATTCTCGAAAACCGCTTCGACCTCACTGATTTTACCTACTCGTCTGCGGTGACTTGGTGAAGACTAGTCTTTCTTATTCTACTCGGCTTGTCTTGACCTCGTACGAGCTCTTCATGATCGTCTCTCTGAGATGGCTAGATTTGAGCTTGTCTCAGGATGACTTGTAAACTTTGATCTCCGCTAACTTAATCGGCTCTTGTCCCGGTCGATCGACTTAGCACCGAACTACGATCTCGAGCTGTTTATCAACATTGTCTGCTCATCTGGATTGATCCTTTTAACTCATCAAAACTCTACTTGATCTAACAAATATCATCGACAACTAATGTTGTGATAACTAGTTATTTTTTATCTTGTTGTATACAAAATACAAATGAAATAATCATTTCACTCTAATAATCATCAATTAAGGTAACAAAAGTATTGAGGAATTCCCAATAGATCTCAAATTATCCTATTAAAAATTCGTTATTTTTCCTCTTTTTGATTGTTAAAAGCGAAAATCTAAAGGGTTTGTAGGATTCAATAATCTCGGTATGACCCATCATAAATCATATGATTTTTATGTTTTTGCATTCAAAACGTTTATGAATTGGTTATTTCCCTTCACTATCTCGCATTAAGTGTAGTTTTGAGTGATATCATCGATAACTAATTTTGTGATAACTAGTTATTTTTTATCTTTTTGTATACAAAACACTAATGAAATGATCATTTCACTCTAATAATCATCAATTAAGGTAACAAAAGTATTTAGGAATTCCCAATAGATCTCATATTATCCTATTAAAAACTCGTTATTTTTCCTCTTTTTGATTGTTAAAACGAAAATCCATAGGGTTTGTAGGATTCTGAATAATCTCGGTATGACAAATGATAAATCTTTGATTTTTATGTTTTTGCATTCAAAATGTTTATCTATCGGTCATTTCCTTTCACTATCTGCATTAGGTCTAGTTTTTAGTGTGTTATTATTTACAACTAATTTTGTGATAACTAGTTTTTTTATCTTTTTGCATACAAAACACTAATGAAATGATCATTTCACTCTAATAATCATCAATTAAGGTAACAAAAGTATATAGAAATTACCAATAGATCGAACTTATCCTATCAAAAACTCGTTATTTTCCTCTTTTTGCTTGCTAAAACGAAAATCCATAGGGTTTGTAGGATTGTAAATAATCTCGATATGACACATGATAAATCATTGATTTTTATGTTCAAAAAGTTTATGTATCGTCATTTCCCTTCACTATCTGCATTTGGAGGAGTTTAAAGAGTGATTTCGTGACAACTAATTTTGTGATGACGAGATATTTTTTTCTTTTTGCATAAAAACACTAATGGAATGATCATTTTACTCTATAATCCTCAATTAAGGGAAGAAAAGTATTTAGGAATTCCCGATAGATTTCATATTATCCTATCGTAAACTCGTTATTTTTACTCTTTTTGATTGCTAAAACGAAAATCCATAGAGTTTGTAGGATTCTCGAATAATCTCGGTATGAACCATGCTAAACCATTGATTTTTATGTTTTTGCATTCAAAAAGTTTATGAATTGGTCATTTCCCTACACTATCTGCATTAGATGTAGTTTTCGAGTGATATCATCGACAACTATTTTTGTGATAACTAGTTATTTTTTATCTTTTTGTATACAAAACACAAATGAAATGGTCATTTTCATTCTAATAATCATCAATTAAGGTAACAAAAGTATTTAGGAATTCGAATAGATCTCAAATTATCCTATTAAAAACTCGTTATTTTTCCTCTTTTTGATTGTTAAAAGCGAAAATCCAAAGGGTTTGTAGGATTCGTAATAATCTCGGTATGGCCATGATAAATCATTGATTTTAATGTTTTTGCATTCAAAAAGTTTTATGTATAGGTCATTTTCCTTCACTATCTCGCATTAGGAGTAGTTTAAAGAGTGATATCATCGACAACTAATTTTGTGATGATGAGTTATTTTTTTCTTTTTGCATAAAAACACTAATGGAATGATCATTTCACTCTATAATCCTCAATTAAGGGAAGAAAAGTATTTAGGAATTCCTATAGATTTATATTATCCTATCGAAACTCGTTATGTTTACTCTTTTGCTTGCTAAAACGAAAATCCATAGGGTTTGTAGGATTCTCGAATAATCTCGGTATAACCCATGATAAATCATTGATTTTTATGTTTTTGCATTCAAAAGCTGTTTATGAATTGGTCATTTCCCTTCACTATCTCGCATTAGGTCGAGTGATATCATCGACAACTAATTTTGTGATGACTAGTTATTTTTTATCTTTTTGTATACAAAACACAAATGAAATGATCATTTCACTCTAATAATCATCAATTAAGGTAACAAAGGTATTTAGGAATTCCCAATAGATCTCAAATTATCCAATTAAAAACTCGTTATTTTTCCTCTTTTTGATTGTTAAAAGCGAAAATCCAAAGGGTTTGTCGGATTACGAATAATCTCGGTATGACCCATTATAAATGTTTGATTTTTATGTTTTTGCATTCCAATAGTTTATCTATCGATCATTTCCTTTCACTATCTGAATTAGGAGTAGTATAAAGAGTGATTTAAATCGACAACAAATTTTGTGATGACGAGTTATTTTTTCTTTTTGCAAAAAAACACTAATGGAATGATTATTTCACTCTATAATCGTTAATTAAGGGAAGAAAAGTATTTAGGAATTCTCAATAGATTTCATATTATCCTATCGAAAATCGTTATTTTTAATTTTTGCTTGCTAAAACGAAAATCCATAGGGTTTGTCGGATTCGAATAATCTCGGTATGACCCATGATAAATTATTGATTTTTATGTTTTTGCATTCAAAAAGTTTATGTATAGGCCATTTCCCTTCACTATCTGCATCAAGAATAGTTTAAAGAGTGATTTCGACAACTAATTTTGTGATGACGAGTTATTTTTTCTTTTTGCATAAAAACACTAATGGAATAATCATTTCACTCTATAATCCTCAATTAAGGGAAGAAAAGTATTTATGAATTACTATAGATTTCATATTATCCTATCGTAAACTCGTTATTTTACTCAAATTAAAGATATTATTGAAAAAAAAGTGGAACCACAACCCGCTCCAAGGTGAAAAAGAGAATTGAAAAACACAAACCAACTAAAGGGCAAAGCCCAAAAGAAAAATAAAAGCCCAAGACTTCTACAAAAAACCAAACTAAAATGAAAGGAACCACACAATAAACAAATCCAGAATGAAAAATGGCCGCAAATTTTAATGCAACCAAACCAAACACAAACTATTAAACCGGCTAAATCAGCATCCAAGACTACTGAAACATCGTCGAAGAATGAACTCAGCAACAATCCACACGAACCATAGCGCTTCACCAAATAGAATGAAGAGAAAGACATGAAGGAATTCACTAAGGCATATCGTCGATCGACCCAGTAGCATGAAATAGAAACAACCAATGAATTACACCAAATCCAGTAACAAAGAAGCGAGCACTGGATGTCGAACCGAGACTAGACAAAATCTCAAAGAAACCCCAAATATCCAATAGTCAAATGTAGCAAATGCTCTGTGAAGCAATTTGACTTAACAGCTAAAGTGCAATCAAAAACCGAATCCTTCGAGACCCCAAATCGCAAACGTGCAAACCCAAATCGAAGAACCCAACTAAACCTCCGTGTACCCAAATCGCAAACATTCAAACCGAATCAAACACCCAGAAAAAACTAAGAATATCTTAATTTCCAAATCAAGTCGAAAAATATCTTGCAGAAAAAGAAAATCCACCAAACTTTCTCTTTGATCAGATACCCATTTTGCAAACACCCAGAAGTCAATGAACATAGTGCAGAAACAAATTCAAAAGCAAAACCAAAACTTCCAAAATTAAAGAACGGTTCAAATCGAACCGTCAAATTCCTCTGCTTTTGAAATATCGAACCAACGAATTCCTCAAACAAAATTGTTGAAGCTGTTGAAACAACCATCAGCCACAAAATGAACAGAAAAGAAATTCGAACCAGGAAATGGACGAAACCGCTGCCCGCTGTTGACAAACCAAAGAATTTTCCCCCAAAATTGGGAACAGATTGAACATTCCCGAGATCCGAACCGTATCCCGCAATCAAAACCGCGAATCCCAGAATAACAGACAAAGAATAGAGATTCCCCAATCTGAAAAAATTGTGAAATCCCTCCGTAATCGCCTCCGTAGACTGAGCAGCGAAAACCGCCGTAACCGCTATTGCCGAAAACCGTTTTTGAATGAAAACTGTCGCCGCCAATTACATCCAGTTGAAGTTACGAACAGAAAACCAGACGGCGCAGCACTAATTATCGCCGCATCAAATATCGGCGCCGTAATTTTCCTCGATCAAAAACCGTCCGCAGAAATCGCCTTTGAAAAATCCGATGAATCAGTGAAAACGATGAGAATTCCGCTTTAGTTGGAACCGATTTAGAGAATTCCGACTCATTTGCCTTCGAACTCAGGGCAGCAGAAACTGCCGTAACCGCTGTGGCCGGAAACCTTTGTCGAAGAAATGGGTTAATCTCTTTGGAGAATTGAAGAGATGAACAGACATCTTTAATCGCCAAGAAATGCTCAATTTTTGTGCGAAAATGGAGATAAATGGGTCAAAACCCAATCTTGGGTGTCGTGCCGTGTGAGTTAGACACATTCTTAGAACCAAAGTAGAAGACGAAACTGATAATTGAAGCGGTGATGACCGTATTGAAAATCGTGCGGAAATCAATCTGAAAATGAATCCTTCATTTAGTGATTGTTGTAAATCTTGACGTCATGAACAAAACGAAAATCCATAGGGTTTGTAGGATTCATCGATTTTTATGTTTTTGCGTTCAAAACGCGTTTATGAATTGGTCATTTTTCACTATCTGCATTAGATGTAGTTTTGAGTGATATCATCGACAACTAATTTTGTGATAACTAGTTTTTTTATCTTTTTGTATACAAAACACTAATGAAATGATCATTTCACTCTAATAATCATCAATTAAGGTAACAAAAGTATTTAGGAATTCCCAATAGATCTCATATTATCCTATTAAAAACTCGTTATTTTTCCTCTTTTGATTGTTAAAGCGAAAATCCATAGGGTTTGTAGGATTTTGAATAATCTCGGTATGACCCATGATAAATCATTGATTTTAATATTTTTGCATTCAAAAAGTTTATGTATAGGTCATTTCCTTTCGCTATCTGCACTAAGAGTAGTTTAAGGAGTGATATTATCGACAACTAATTTTGTGATAACGAGTTATTTTTTTCTTTTTGCATAAAAACACTAATGGAATGATCATTTCACTCTATAATCCTCAATTAAGGGAAGAAAAGTATTTAGGAATTACCAATAGATTTCATATTATCCTATCGTAAACTCGTTATTTTTACCCTTTTTGCTTGCTAAAACGTAAATCTAGGATTCGTAATAATCTTGGTATGACCCATGATAAATCATTGATTTTTATGTTTTTGCATTCAAAAAGTTTATGTATAGGTCATTTCCTTCACTATCTCGCATCAGAGTAGTTTAAAGAGTGATATCTTCGACAACTAATTTAGTGATGACGAGTTATTTTTTTCTTTTTGCATAAAAACACTAATGGAATGATCATTTCACTCTATAATCCTCAATTAAGGGAAGAAAAGTATTTAGGATTTCCAATAGATTTCATATTATCCTATCAGAACTCGTTATTTTTACTCAAATTAAAGGTATTATTAATAAAAGAGTAAAAGAAAAAGGAGGGACCACAACCCGGTCAAGGTTAAACCACAAACTAGAAAACAAAAAATCAAACAAATGGGCTAAGCGAAGAAATAACCCAAAAATGGGTTAACTACAAAGATCCAAACAAAAAGAATGGATTCGTGAAAAACTCAGACAAACCAAGGAAGGCCACCAACTTGAAAATTGCCGAACAGGATCATAATCAACCCGCTAAAACAGCCTTCCATTAGCTAACAAACATCGTCGAAGAATAAATCTAGCAACAATCCTCACAAATCATAGCGCTTCACCAAAAGAAATGAAGAAAAGAATTGCAGATTTCACCGAGACATATCGTCGAACATAATGCGATCAACAATCCCAAAAGCACAATCAAGCAAAAAGAATCCCGAACTAAACAATCAAACCAAACGCAAACTCGGAAGACCGAATACCAAAATCCCGAACTTAACAAACAAACCAATCGCAAACTCTAAAACCGAATACCAAAACAACGACTCCAAACTCAAAACTATACACCGCAAAGGTGGGATCCAAGATAAACCGGCATAAACGAATCGACAAAAACAGATAATCACCATTGCCCTTCGACAAACAGAATGCAAAATTGAAAGAAACCCGTATGAACAAGACCAAATTTCTAATCGTAAAACCCAAGAATTGGAGATTCAAACCTGCAAATTTCATTCTCAAAGATAGAAATGCAATGCCCATCAACCTAAGCAAATGAAAAAACCGCCGAGTCGCAAAATTACCATTTCTCGAAATCGACGCCGTAAGAAGCGTGAAACCGATTTGAAAATAGGATCGTGAATTTCATCGAGAAAATTGAAAAGATGGAAAATCATCTTTCAAAGCCCGATCGAGAAGATTCAATAATTTGAGGAATCCCTTCTCGGTATGACCCATGATAAATCATTGATTTTAATGTTTTTGCATTCAAAAGTTTATGTATAGGTCATTTCCTTTCACTATCTGCATCAGGAATAGTTTAAAGAGTGATATCATCGACAACTAATTATGTGATGACGAGTGATTTTTTTCTTTTTGCATAAAAACACTAATGGAATGATCATTTCACTCTATAATCCTCAATTAAGGGAAGAAAAGTATTTAGGAATTCCCTATAGATTTCATATTATCCTATCGAAACTCGTTATTTTTACTCTTTTTGCTTGCTAAAACGAAAATCCATAGGGTTTGTAGGATTCTGAATAATCTCGGTATAACCTATGATAAATCATTGATTTTTATGTTTTTGCATTCAAACGTTTATGAATTGGTCATTTCCCTTCACTATCTGCATTAGGTGTAGTTTTTGAGTGATATCATCGACAACTAATTTTGTGATAACTAGTTATTTTTTATCTTTTTGTATACAAAACACAAATGAAATGATCATTTCACTCTAATAATCATCAATTAAGGTAACAAAAGTATTTAGGAATTCCCAATAGATCTCAAATTATCCAATTAAAAACTCGTTATTTTTCCTCTTTTTGATTGTTAAAACGAAAATCCAAAGGGTTTGTCGGATTGAATAATCTCGGTATGACCCATGATAAATGTTTGATTTTTATGTTTTTGCATTCCAAAAGTTTATCTATCGATCATTTCCTTTCACTATCTGAATTAGGAGTAGTATAAAGAGTGATTTAAATGACAACAAATTTTGTGATGACGAGTTATTTTTTTCTTTTTGCATAAAAACACTAATGGAATGATTATTTCACTCTATAATCCTCAATTAAGGGAAGAAAAGTATTTAGGAATTCCCAATAGATTTCATATTATCCTATCGTAAAATCGTTATTTTTACTTTTTGCTTGCTAAAACGAAAATCCATAGGGTTTGTAGGATTCTGAATAATCTCGGTATGAACCTATGATAAATCATTGATTTTTATGTTTTTGCATTCAAAAGTTTATGAATTGGTCATTTCCCTTCACTATCTGCATTAGGTGTAGTTTTCAGAGTGATATCATCGACAACTAATTTTGTGATAACTAGTTATTTTTATCTTTTTGTATACAAAACACAAATGAAATGATCATTTCACTCTAACAATCATCAATTAAGTTAACAAAAGTATTTAGGAATTCCCAATAGATCTCAAATTATCCTATTAAAAACTCGTTATTTTTCCTCTTTTTGATTGTTAAAACGAAAATCCAAAGGGTTTGTAGGATTCTGAATAATCTCGGTATGACCCATGATAAATCATTGATTTTAATGTTTTTGCATTCAAAAAGTTTATGTATAGGTCATTTCCTTTCACTATCTCGCATCAGAATAGTTTAAAGAGTGATATCATCGACAACTAATTATGTGATGACGAGTGATTTTTTTCTTTTTGCATAAAAACACTAATGGAATGATCATTTCACTCTATAATCCTCAATTAAGGGAAGAAAAGTATTTAGGAATTCCCTATAGATTTCATATTATCCTATCGAAACTCGTTATTTTTACTCTTTTTGCTTGCTAAAGCGAAAATCCATAGGGTTTGTAGGATTACTGAATAATCTCGGTATAACCTATGATAAATCATTGATTTTTATGTTTTTGCATTCAAACGTTTATGAATTGGTCATTTCCCTTCACTATCTGCATTAGGTGTAGTTTTCGAGTGATATCATCGACAACTAATTTTGTGATAACTAGTTATTTTTATCTTTTTGTATACAAAACACAAATGAAATGATCATTTCACTCTAATAATCATCAATTAAGGTAACAAAAGTATTTAGGAATTCCCAATAGATCTCAAATTATCCAATTAAAAACTCGTTATTTTTCCTCTTTTTGATTGTTAAAACGAAAATCCAAAGGGTTTGTAGGATTCTGAATAATCTCGGTATGACCCATGATAAATGTTTGATTTTTATGTTTTTGCATTCCAAAAGTTTATCTATCGATCATTTCCTTTCACTATCTGAATTAGGAGTAGTTTAAAGAGTGATTTCATCGACAACTAATTTTGTGATGATGAGTTATTTTTTTCTTTTTGCATAAAAACACTAATGGAATGATTATTTCACTCTATAATCCTCAATTAAGGGAAGAAAAGTATTTAGGAATTCCCAATAGATTTCATATTATCCTATCGTAAAATCGTTATTTTTAATCTTTTGCTTGCTAAAACGAAAATCCATAGGGTTTGTAGGATTCTGAATAATCTCGGTATGAACCATGATAAATCATTGATTTTTATGTTTTTGCATTCAAAAAGTTTATGAATTGGTCATTTCCCTTCACTATCTCGCATTAGGTGTAGTTTTCAGAGTGATATCATCGACAACTAATTTTGTGATAACTAGTTATTTTTTATCTTTTTGTATACAAAACACAAATGAAATGATCATTTCACTCTAACAATCATCAATTAAGTTAACAAAAGTATTTAGGAATTCCCAATAGATCTCAAATTATCCTATTAAAAACTCGTTATTTTTCCTCTTTTTGATTGTTAAAACGAAAATCCAAAGGGTTTGTAGGATTACTGAATAATCTCGGTATGACCCATGATAAATCATTGATTTTAATGTTTTTGCATTCAAAAAGTTTATGTATAGGTCATTTCCTTTCACTATCTGCATCGGGAATAGTTTAAAGAGTGATATCATCGACAACTAATTATGTGATGACGAGTGATTTTTTTCTTTTTGCATAAAAACACTAATGGAATGATCATTTCACTCTATAATCCTCAATTAATGGAAGAAAAGTATTTAGGAATTCCCTATAGATTTCATATTATCCTATCGTAAACTCGTTATTTTTACTCTTTTTGCTTGCTAAAACGAAAATCCATAGGGTTTGTAGGATTCTGAATAATCTCGGTATAACCTATGATAAATCATTGATTTTTATGTTTTTGCATTCAAACGTTTATGAATTGGTCATTTCCCTTCACTATCTGCATTAGGTGTAGTTTTGAGTGATATCATCGACAACTAATTTTGTGATAACTAGTTATTTTTTATCTTTTTGTATACAAAACACAAATGAAATGATCATTTCACTCTAATAATCATCAATTAAGGTAACAAAAGTATTTAGGAATTCCCAATAGATCTCAAATTATCCAATTAAAAACTCGTTATTTTTCCTCTTTTTGATTGTTAAAACGAAAATCCAAAGGGTTTGTCGGATTCGAATAATCTCGGTATGACCCATGATAAATGTTTGATTTTTATGTTTTTGCATTCCAAAAGTTTATCTATCGATCATTTCCTTTCACTATCTGAATTAGGAGTAGTTTAAAGAGTGATTTCATCGACAACTAATTTTGTGATGATGAGTTATTTTTTTCTTTTTGCATAAAAACACTAATGGAATGATTATTTCACTCTATAATCCTCAATTAAGGGAAGAAAAGTATTTAGGAATTCCCAATAGATTTCATATTATCCTATCGAAAATCGTTATTTTTAATTTTTGCTTGCTAAAACGAAAATCCATAGGGTTTGTAGGATTCTCGAATAATCTCGGTATGAACCTATGATAAATCATTGATTTTTATGTTTTTGCATTCAAAAGTTTATGAATTGGTCATTTCCCTTCACTATCTGCATTAGGTGTAGTTTTCAGAGTGATATCATCGACAACTAATTTTGTGATAACTAGTTATTTTTATCTTTTTGTATACAAAACACAAATGAAATGATCATTTCACTCTAACAATCATCAATTAAGTTAACAAAAGTATTTAGGAATTCCCAATAGATCTCAAATTATCCTATTAAAAACTCGTTATTTTTCCTCTTTTTGATTGTTAAAACGAAAATCCAAAGGGTTTGTAGGATTCTCGAATAATCTCGGTATGACCCATGATAAATCATTGATTTTAATGTTTTTGCATTCAAAAAGTTTATGTATAGGTCATTTCCTTTCACTATCTGCATCGGGAATAGTTTAAAGAGTGATATCATCGACAACTAATTATGTGATGACGAGTGATTTTTTTCTTTTTGCATAAAAAACACTAATGGAATGATCATTTCACTCTATAATCCTCAATTAAGGGAAGAAAAGTATTTAGGAATTCCCTATAGATTTCATATTATCCTATCGAAACTCGTTATTTTTACTCTTTTTGCTTGCTAAAACGAAAATCCATAGGGTTTGTAGGATTTACGAATAATCTCGATATAACCTATGATAAATCATTGATTTTTATGTTTTTGCATTCAAACGTTTATGAATTGGTCATTTCCCTTCACTATCTGCATTAGGTGTAGTTTTCAGAGTGATATCATCGACAACTAATTTTGTGATAACTAGTTATTTTTATCTTTTTGTATACAAAACACAAATGAAATGATCATTTCACTCTAATAATCATCAATTAAGGTAACAAAAGTATTTAGGAATTCCCAATAGATCTCAAATTATCCAATTAAAAACTCGTTATTTTTCCTCTTTTTGATTGTTAAAACGAAAATCCAAAGGGTTTGTAGGATTCTGAATAATCTCGGTATGACCCATGAT
This sequence comes from Paraleonurus japonicus, assembly GCA_030762865.1. Classification (NCBI taxonomy): domain Eukaryota; kingdom Viridiplantae; phylum Streptophyta; class Magnoliopsida; order Lamiales; family Lamiaceae; genus Paraleonurus; species Paraleonurus japonicus. The sequence continues at coordinate 43,454,896 of CM061053.1, read as the reverse complement.
AAATGTTTGATTTTTATGTTTTTGCATTCCAAAAGTTTATCTATCGATCATTTCCTTTCACTATCTGAATTAGGAGTAGTTTAAAGAGTGATTTCATCGACAACTAATTTTGTGATGATGAGTTATTTTTTTCTTTTTGCATAAAAACACTAATGGAATGATTATTTCACTCTATAATCCTCAATTAAGGGAAGAAAAGTATTTAGGAATTCCCAATAGATTTCATATTATCCTATCGAAAATCGTTATTTTTACTCTTTTGCTTGCTAAAAGCGAAAATCCATAGGGTTTGTAGGATTACGAATAATCTCGGTATGAACCATGATAAATCATTGATTTTTATGTTTTTGCATTCAAAAGTTTATGAATTGGTCATTTCCCTTCACTATCTCGCATTAGGTGTAGTTTTCGAGTGATATCATCGACAACTAATTTTGTGATAACTAGTTATTTTTATCTTTTTGTATACAAAACACAAATGAAATGATCATTTCACTCTAACAATCATCAATTAAGTTAACAAAAGTATTTAGGAATTCCCAATAGATCTCAAATTATCCTATTAAAAACTCGTTATTTTTCCTCTTTTTGATTGTTAAAACGAAAATCCAAAGGGTTTGTAGGATTCTGAATAATCTCGGTATGACCCATGATAAATCATTGATTTTAATGTTTTTGCATTCAAAAAGTTTATGTATAGGTCATTTCCTTTCACTATCTGCATCGGGAATAGTTTAAAGAGTGATATCATCGACAACTAATTATGTGATGACGAGTGATTTTTTTCTTTTTGCATAAAAACACTAATGGAATGATCATTTCACTCTATAATCCTCAATTAAGGGAAGAAAAGTATTTAGGAATTCCCTATAGATTTCATATTATCCTATCGAAACTCGTTATTTTTACTCTTTTTGCTTGCTAAAACGAAAATCCATAGGGTTTGTAGGATTCTGAATAATCTCGGTATAACCTATGATAAATCATTGATTTTTATGTTTTTGCATTCAAACGTTTATGAATTGGTCATTTCCCTTCACTATCTGCATTAGGTGTAGTTTTCGAGTGATATCATCGACAACTAATTTTGTGATAACTAGTTATTTTTTATCTTTTTGTATACAAAACACAAATGAAATGATCATTTCACTCTAATAATCATCAATTAAGGTAACAAAAGTATTTAGGAATTCCCAATAGATCTCAAATTATCCAATTAAAAACTCGTTATTTTTCCTCTTTTTGATTGTTAAAACGAAAATCCAAAGGGTTTGTCGGATTCTGAATAATCTCGGTATGACCCATGATAAATGTTTGATTTTTATGTTTTTGCATTCCAAAAGTTTATCTATCGATCATTTCCTTTCACTATCTGAATTAGGAGTAGTTTAAAGAGTGATATTATCGACAACTAATTTTGTGATGATGAGTTATTTTTTTCTTTTTGCATAAAAACACTAATGGAATGATTATTTCACTCTATAATCCTCAATTAAGGGAAGAAAAGTATTTAGGAATTCCCAATAGATTTCATATTATCCTATCGTAAAATCGTTATTTTTAATTTTTGCTTGCTAAAACGAAAATCCATAGGGTTTGTAGGATTAGAATAATCTCGGTATGAACCATGATAAATCATTGATTTTTATGTTTTTGCATTCAAAAGTTTATGAATTGGTCATTTCCCTTCACTATCTGCATTAGGTGTAGTTTTCAGAGTGATATCATCGACAACTAATTTTGTGATAACTAGTTATTTTTATCTTTTTGTATACAAAACACAAATGAAATGATCATTTCACTCTAACAATCATCAATTAAGTTAACAAAAGTATTTAGGAATTCCCAATAGATCTCAAATTATCCTATTAAAAACTCGTTATTTTTCCTCTTTTTGATTGTTAAAACGAAAATCCAAAGGGTTTGTAGGATTCTGAATAATCTCGGTATGACCCATGATAAATCATTGATTTTAATGTTTTTGCATTCAAAAAGTTTATGTATAGGTCATTTCCTTTCACTATCTCGCATCAGAATAGTTTAAAGAGTGATATCATCGACAACTAATTATGTGATGACGAGTGATTTTTTTCTTTTTGCATAAAAACACTAATGGAATGATCATTTCACTCTATAATCCTCAATTAAGGGAAGAAAAGTATTTAGGAATTCCCTATAGATTTCATATTATCCTATCGTAAACTCGTTATTTTTACTCTTTTTGCTTGCTAAAACGAAAATCCATAGGGTTTGTAGGATTCTGAATAATCTCGGTATAACCTATGATAAATCATTGATTTTTATGTTTTTGCATTCAAACGTTTATGAATTGGTCATTTCCCTTCACTATCTGCATTAGGTGTAGTTTTGAGTGATATCATCGACAACTAATTTTGTGATAACTAGTTATTTTTATCTTTTTGTATACAAAACACAAATGAAATGATCATTTCACTCTAATAATCATCAATTAAGGTAACAAAAGTATTTAGGAATTCCCAATAGATCTCAAATTATCCAATTAAAAACTCGTTATTTTTCCTCTTTTTGATTGTTAAAACGAAAATCCAAAGGGTTTGTAGGATTGAATAATCTCGGTATGACCCATGATAAATGTTTGATTTTTATGTTTTTGCATTCCAAAAGTTTATCTATCGATCATTTCCTTTCACTATCTGAATTAGGAGTAGTTTAAAGAGTGATTTCATCGACAACTAATTTTGTGATGATGAGTTATTTTTTTCTTTTTGCATAAAAACACTAATGGAATGATTATTTCACTCTATAATCCTCAATTAAGGGAAGAAAAGTATTTAGGAATTCCCAATAGATTTCATATTATCCTATCGTAAAATCGTTATTTTTAATTTTTGCTTGCTAAAACGAAAATCCATAGGGTTTGTAGGATTACGAATAATCTCGGTATGAACCTATGATAAATCATTGATTTTTATGTTTTTGCATTCAAAAAGTTTATGAATTGGTCATTTCCCTTCACTATCTGCATTAGGTGTAGTTTTCAGAGTGATATCATCGACAACTAATTTTGTGATAACTAGTTATTTTTTATCTTTTTGTATACAAAACACAAATGAAATGATCATTTCACTCTAACAATCATCAATTAAGTTAACAAAAGTATTTAGGAATTCCCAATAGATCTCAAATTATCCTATTAAAAACTCGTTATTTTTCCTCTTTTTGATTGTTAAAACGAAAATCCAAAGGGTTTGTAGGATTCTAGAATAATCTCGGTATGACCCATGATAAATCATTGATTTTAATGTTTTTGCATTCAAAAAGTTTATGTATAGGTCATTTCCTTTCACTATCTGCATCAGAATAGTTTAAAGAGTGATATCATCGACAACTAATTATGTGATGACGAGTGATTTTTTTCTTTTTGCATAAAAACACTAATGGAATGATCATTTCACTCTATAATCCTCAATTAAGGGAAGAAAAGTATTTAGGAATTCCCTATAGATTTCATATTATCCTATCGTAAACTCGTTATTTTTACTCTTTTTGCTTGCTAAAACGAAAATCCATAGGGTTTGTAGGATTACTGAATAATCTCGGTATAACCTATGATAAATCATTGATTTTTATGTTTTTGCATTCAAACGTTTATGAATTGGTCATTTCCCTTCACTATCTCTGCATTAGGTGTAGTTTTCAGTGATATCATCGACAACTAATTTTGTGATAACTAGTTATTTTTTATCTTTTTGTATACAAAACACAAATGAAATGATCATTTCACTCTAATAATCATCAATTAAGGTAACAAAAGTATTTAGGAATTCCCAATAGATCTCAAATTATCCAATTAAAAACTCGTTATTTTTCCTCTTTTTGATTGTTAAAACGAAAATCCAAAGGGTTTGTAGGATTCTGAATAATCTCGGTATGACCCATGATAAATGTTTGATTTTTAATGTTTTTGCATTCCAAAAGTTTATCTATCGATCATTTCCTTTCACTATCTGAATTAGGAGTAGTTTAAAGAGTGATTTCATCGACAACTAATTTTGTGATGATGAGTTATTTTTTTCTTTTTGCATAAAAACACTAATGGAATGATTATTTCACTCTATAATCCTCAATTAAGGGAAGAAAAGTATTTAGGAATTCCCAATAGATTTCATATTATCCTATCGTAAAATCGTTATTTTTACTTTTTGCTTGCTAAAACGAAAATCCATAGGGTTTGTAGGATTCTGAATAATCTCGGTATGAACCTATGATAAATCATTGATTTTTATGTTTTTGCATTCAAAAGTTTATGAATTGGTCATTTCCCTTCACTATCTGCATTAGGTGTAGTTTTGAGTGATATCATCGACAACTAATTTTGTGATAACTAGTTATTTTTTATCTTTTTGTATACAAAACACAAATGAAATGATCATTTCACTCTAACAATCATCAATTAAGTTAACAAAAGTATTTAGGAATTCCCAATAGATCTCAAATTATCCTATTAAAAACTCGTTATTTTTCCTCTTTTTGATTGTTAAAACGAAAATCCAAAGGGTTTGTAGGATTCTGAATAATCTCGGTATGACCCATGATAAATCATTGATTTTAATGTTTTTGCATTCAAAAAGTTTATGTATAGGTCATTTCCTTTCACTATCTGCATCGGGAATAGTTTAAAGAGTGATATCATCGACAACTAATTATGTGATGACGAGTGATTTTTTTCTTTTTGCATAAAAACACTAATGGAATGATCATTTCACTCTATAATCCTCAATTAAGGGAAGAAAAGTATTTAGGAATTCCCTATAGATTTCATATTATCCTATCGAAACTCGTTATTTTTACTCTTTTTGCTTGCTAAAACGAAAATCCATAGGGTTTGTAGGATTACGAATAATCTCGGTATAACCTATGATAAATCATTGATTTTTATGTTTTTGCATTCAAACGTTTATGAATTGGTCATTTCCCTTCACTATCTGCATTAGGTGTAGTTTTCAGAGTGATATCATCGACAACTAATTTTGTGATAACTAGTTATTTTTTATCTTTTTGTATACAAAACACAAATGAAATGATCATTTCACTCTAATAATCATCAATTAAGGTAACAAAAGTATTTAGGAATTCCCAATAGATCTCAAATTATCCAATTAAAAACTCGTTATTTTTCCTCTTTTTGATTGTTAAAACGAAAATCCAAAGGGTTTGTAGGATTAGAATAATCTCGGTATGACCCATGATAAATGTTTGATTTTTATGTTTTTGCATTCCAAAAGTTTATCTATCGATCATTTCCTTTCACTATCTGAATTAGGAGTAGTTTAAAGAGTGATTTCATCGACAACTAATTTTGTGATGATGAGTTATTTTTTTCTTTTTGCATAAAAAACACTAATGGAATGATTATTTCACTCTATAATCCTCAATTAAGGGAAGAAAAGTATTTAGGAATTCCCAATAGATTTCATATTATCCTATCGTAAAATCGTTATTTTTAATTTTTGCTTGCTAAAACGAAAATCCATAGGGTTTGTAGGATTGAATAATCTCGGTATGAACCTATGATAAATCATTGATTTTTATGTTTTTGCATTCAAAAGTTTATGAATTGGTCATTTCCCTTCACTATCTGCATTAGGTGTAGTTTTCGAGCGATATCATCGACAACTAATTTTGTGATAACTAGTTATTTTTTATCTTTTTGTATACAAAACACAAATGAAATGATCATTTCACTCTAACAATCATCAATTAAGTTAACAAAAGTATTTAGGAATTCCCAATAGATCTCAAATTATCCTATTAAAAACTCGTTATTTTTCCTCTTTTTGATTGTTAAAACGAAAATCCAAAGGGTTTGTAGGATTCTGAATAATCTCGGTATGACCCATGATAAATCATTGATTTTAATGTTTTTGCATTCAAAAAGTTTATGTATAGGTCATTTCCTTTCACTATCTGCATCGGGAATAGTTTAAAGAGTGATATCATCGACAACTAATTATGTGATGACGAGTGATTTTTTTCTTTTTGCATAAAAACACTAATGGAATGATCATTTCACTCTATAATCCTCAATTAAGGGAAGAAAAGTATTTAGGAATTCCCTATAGATTTCATATTATCCTATCGTAAACTCGTTATTTTTACTCTTTTTGCTTGCTAAAACGAAAATCCATAGGGTTTGTAGGATTCTGAATAATCTCGGTATAACCTATGATAAATCATTGATTTTTATGTTTTTGCATTCAAACGTTTATGAATTGGTCATTTCCCTTCACTATCTGCATTAGGTGTAGTTTTGAGTGATATCATCGACAACTAATTTTGTGATAACTAGTTATTTTTTATCTTTTTGTATACAAAACACAAATGAAATGATCATTTCACTCTAATAATCATCAATTAAGGTAACAAAAGTATTTAGGAATTCCCAATAGATCTCAAATTATCCAATTAAAAACTCGTTATTTTTCCTCTTTTTGATTGTTAAAACGAAAATCCAAAGGGTTTGTAGGATTCTGAATAATCTCGGTATGACCCATGATAAATGTTTGATTTTTATGTTTTTGCATTCCAAAAGTTTATCTATCGATCATTTCCTTTCACTATCTGAATTAGGAGTAGTTTAAAGAGTGATATCATCGACAACTAATTTTGTGATGATGAGTTATTTTTTTCTTTTTGCATAAAAACACTAATGGAATGATTATTTCACTCTATAATCCTCAATTAAGGGAAGAAAAGTATTTAGGAATTCCCAATAGATTTCATATTATCCTATCGTAAAATCGTTATTTTTACTCTTTTGCTTGCTAAAACGAAAATCCATAGGGTTTGTAGGATTCTGAATAATCTCGGTATGAACCTATGATAAATCATTGATTTTTATGTTTTTGCATTCAAAAGTTTATGAATTGGTCATTTCCCTTCACTATCTGCATTAGGTGTAGTTTTCGAGTGATATCATCGACAACTAATTTTGTGATAACTAGTTATTTTTATCTTTTTGTATACAAAACACAAATGAAATGATCATTTCACTCTAACAATCATCAATTAAGTTAACAAAAGTATTTAGGAATTCCCAATAGATCTCAAATTATCCTATTAAAAACTCGTTATTTTTCCTCTTTTTGATTGTTAAAACGAAAATCCAAAGGGTTTGTAGGATTCTCGAATAATCTCGGTATGACCCATGATAAATCATTGATTTTAATGTTTTTGCATTCAAAAAGTTTATGTATAGGTCATTTCCTTTCACTATCTGCATCGGGAATAGTTTAAAGAGTGATATCATCGACAACTAATTATGTGATGACGAGTGATTTTTTTCTTTTTGCATAAAAACACTAATGGAATGATCATTTCACTCTATAATCCTCAATTAAGGGAAGAAAAGTATTTAGGAATTCCCTATAGATTTCATATTATCCTATCGAAACTCGTTATTTTTACTCTTTTTGCTTGCTAAAACGAAAATCCATAGGGTTTGTAGGATTCTGAATAATCTCGGTATAACCTATGATAAATCATTGATTTTTATGTTTTTGCATTCAAACGTTTATGAATTGGTCATTTCCCTTCACTATCTGCATTAGGTGTAGTTTTCGAGTGATATCATCGACAACTAATTTTGTGATAACTAGTTATTTTTTATCTTTTTGTATACAAAACACAAATGAAATGATCATTTCACTCTAATAATCATCAATTAAGGTAACAAAAGTATTTAGGAATTCCCAATAGATCTCAAATTATCCAATTAAAAACTCGTTATTTTTCCTCTTTTTGATTGTTAAAACGAAAATCCAAAGGGTTTGTAGGATTCTGAATAATCTCGGTATGACCCATGATAAATGTTTGATTTTTATGTTTTTGCATTCCAAAAGTTTATCTATCGATCATTTCCTTTCACTATCTGAATTAGGAGTAGTTTAAAGAGTGATTTCATCGACAACTAATTTTGTGATGATGAGTTATTTTTTTCTTTTTGCATAAAAACACTAATGGAATGATTATTTCACTCTATAATCCTCAATTAAGGGAAGAAAAGTATTTAGGAATTCCCAATAGATTTCATATTATCCTATCGGAAACTCGTTATTTTTACTTTTTGCTTGCTAAAACGAAAATCCATAGGGTTTGTAGGATTCTGAATAATCTCGGTATGAACCATGATAAATCATTGATTTTTATGTTTTTGCATTCAAAAAGTTTATGAATTGGTCATTTCCCTTCACTATCTCGCATTAGGTGTAGTTTTCAGAGTGATATCATCGACAACTAATTTTGTGATAACTAGTTATTTTTTATCTTTTTGTATACAAAACACAAATGAAATGATCATTTCACTCTAACAATCATCAATTAAGTTAACAAAAGTATTTAGGAATTCCCAATAGATCTCAAATTATCCTATTAAAAACTCGTTATTTTTCCTCTTTTTGATTGTTAAAACGAAAATCCAAAGGGTTTGTAGGATTCTGAATAATCTCGGTATGACCCATGATAAATCATTGATTTTAATGTTTTTGCATTCAAAAAGTTTATGTATAGGTCATTTCCTTTCACTATCTCGCATCGGGAATAGTTTAAAGAGTGATATCATCGACAACTAATTATGTGATGACGAGTGATTTTTTCTTTTTGCATAAAAACACTAATGGAATGATCATTTCACTCTATAATCCTCAATTAAGGGAAGAAAAGTATTTAGGAATTCCCTATAGATTTCATATTATCCTATCGTAAACTCGTTATTTTTACTCTTTTTGCTTGCTAAAACGAAAATCCATAGGGTTTGTAGGATTCTGAATAATCTCGGTATAACCTATGATAAATCATTGATTTTTATGTTTTTGCATTCAAACGTTTATGAATTGGTCATTTCCCTTCACTATCTGCATTAGGTGTAGTTTTGAGTGATATCATCGACAACTAATTTTGTGATAACTAGTTATTTTTTATCTTTTTGTATACAAAACACAAATGAAATGATCATTTCACTCTAATAATCATCAATTAAGGTAACAAAAGTATTTAGGAATTCCCAATAGATCTCAAATTATCCAATTAAAAACTCGTTATTTTTCCTCTTTTTGATTGTTAAAACGAAAATCCAAAGGGTTTGTAGGATTCTGAATAATCTCGGTATGACCCATGATAAATGTTTGATTTTTATGTTTTTGCATTCCAAAAGTTTATCTATCGATCATTTCCTTTCACTATCTGAATTAGGAGTAGTTTAAAGAGTGATTTCATCGACAACTAATTTTGTGATGACGAGTTATTTTTTTCTTTTTGCATAAAAACACTAATGGAATGATTATTTCACTCTATAATCCTCAATTAAGGGAAGAAAAGTATTTAGGAATTCCCAATAGATTTCATATTATCCTATCGAAACTCGTTATTTTTACTTTTTGCTTGCTAAAACGAAAATCCATAGGGTTTGTAGGATTCTGAATAATCTCGGTATGAACCTATGATAAATCATTGATTTTTATGTTTTTGCATTCAAAAGTTTATGAATTGGTCATTTCCCTTCACTATCTGCATTAGGTGTAGTTTTCAGAGTGATATCATCGACAACTAATTTTGTGATAACTAGTTATTTTTATCTTTTTGTATACAAAACACAAATGAAATGATCATTTCACTCTAACAATCATCAATTAAGTTAACAAAAGTATTTAGGAATTCCCAATAGATCTCAAATTATCCTATTAAAAACTCGTTATTTTTCCTCTTTTTGATTGTTAAAACGAAAATCCAAAGGGTTTGTAGGATTCTGAATAATCTCGGTATGACCCATGATAAATCATTGATTTTAATGTTTTTGCATTCAAAAAGTTTATGTATAGGTCATTTCCTTTCACTATCTCGCATCAGGAATAGTTTAAAGAGTGATATCATCGACAACTAATTATGTGATGACGAGTGATTTTTTCTTTTTGCATAAAAAACACTAATGGAATGATCATTTCACTCTATAATCCTCAATTAAGGGAAGAAAAGTATTTAGGAATTCCCTATAGATTTCATATTATCCTATCGAAACTCGTTATTTTTACTCTTTTTGCTTGCTAAAACGAAAATCCATAGGGTTTGTAGGATTCTGAATAATCTCGGTATAACCTATGATAAATCATTGATTTTTATGTTTTTGCATTCAAACGTTTATGAATTGGTCATTTCCCTTCACTATCCTGCATTAGGTGTAGTTTTCAGAGTGATATCATCGACAACTAATTTTGTGATAACTAGTTATTTTTATCTTTTTGTATACAAAACACAAATGAAATGATCATTTCACTCTAATAATCATCAATTAAGGTAACAAAAGTATTTAGGAATTCCCAATAGATCTCAAATTATCCAATTAAAAACTCGTTATTTTTCCTCTTTTTGATTGTTAAAACGAAAATCCAAAGGGTTTGTAGGATTCTGAATAATCTCGGTATGACCCATGATAAATGTTTGATTTTTATGTTTTTGCATTCCAAAAGTTTATCTATCGATCATTTC